>CALNHX010007279.1:0-76335 GCA_940337035.1 Agriotes lineatus
AAATTTACAGGACCTTATATAATTGACAAAGTTTACGAATATGATACTTATGACCTAAGAAATATTCCTACGAATGCCATCCTCAAAAGACATGCAAATGAATTGATGCCATTTCCAGGACAATTTCGGTCATCCTCCTCTTCCTCACCTGGAACGAGTGCACAAGCGACATAACAATGAAGACTTTAACTGACAACCCTGGATTATACCCCTTACAAAAAGGCAAAGCACTACTCAAAGAATCTGAATGGACTTTGATTAAAATTCTTGACTATACACCCATGTTAAATAACTACCAAATTCTTAGAGAAAATCTCTTAAAATCAATTTCACTTCTAGAAAACAGAAATTACCCCTTAGGACACAGACGCTTTGTAGAATTAAAAGATATCTTAATTAACCATAATAATCAGTTGTTAATTCTTGAACAATATTTAAATAAAGCTGATCAATTATTAGACCAATTATTTCCTGAAACTCAAACTAGGCAAAAACGAGGATTAATAGATGGACTAGGTACCGCGATAAAATTTGTCACAGGCAATTTAAACGCAGAAGACGGACAACATTATGAAAAAATGATATCCAAATTAACACACGATTCTGAAATCCAGAAAAATTCATTATTAGAACAAGCACAGATTTTAAACAGCACTTTATCATCAATAAAAACCCTCTCTGAAAATCAAAAACTATTAAATGATAATCTAAATAAAATTCTTCTCAACAATGTGAAAATAGAACAAGTAATAGCTGAAACGTCAACTTATTCGATAATCAATCAATCCATACAATCGCTTCAATTGTTTATTAATTTTTGGATAGAACTAGAAACAGCTCTAACTTTTGCTCAAAGGCAACAATTGCACATTTCCCTTATAGATAATAACGAACTCATCCAATCACTTAACAACATAACTAAACATTTAAATCAACTTCAAGACCATAAGATAAAGAGCTTAGCCCTTCCATATCAAGGAACTCATGAAAACATCCACTTATACGAATCCATTATAACTACAAAAGTTTACCAAAAGAATAACATTTTTGTATTCATTTTCGAAATCCCATTGGTTAAACCCTTCTTCGAATACCAATTAATAAAGCTAATTCCCTTTCCTGTTCAAATTGAAAATAATAAATTTCGTATGATTATACCTTCTTATAACACATTACTGTATAACACAAATTTCAGCATTCCTGTTGAAATCAATCATTGTCAACAGACGTCACTAAATTATTATTTTTGTGCTCACGATAATCATTTCAGCATTCCGAATTCCAAGCTATGCGAAACGCAACTTCTGTCTTTTCTTAACAATCAAACATGTCAACCATATACCTTTGAGTTGACGTCAGTAAAAACCCTGAAAATCGATACAGCAACGTGGCTAATTAGTTCACCGACTAAAATTGTTCTAGATACACAATGTAATCAGATAATAAAGAAAATGGAAATTATAGGAACAAGATTAATACATTTAACGCCTGATTGCTCCGTTCTAATAAACCATGACGAATTACTGTTCGCTATGAAGTCCTCTTCAACTAAAGAAATATATTTAAATTTACCAAGTATCAGTAAATTACAGATCTTTGATTCTCAAGTAGTCAATATTTCAAAAATTGATTTGACACCTGTTAATACGCAAGAATTAGTCAAAAGTCAACTAAGACTCACTCAACAAAAAGAAAAACTACTCCAAAGTGACACCGCAATTATGCCGAGCTTACATTTAGGCTCATTTATTATAATATGTTTAATCTGTATTAGTATTATAAGTAGCATAGTATATGTATATTGTAAACGTGACTCTTTGAAAACGAAACTAAGAACCTATTTTGAAAAACAAAATGAAAACTCAAGTTTAGAAAATAAAGTAATTAATTCATCTTTGCTACAATGCAAAACTTAAACTTAAATATAGTTTCCCTATATTTAAGATTCTTTGCGCGGAAGAGTTATGTAGTATTAAACGCCGACTCCTAGTAGATAAAGTTTATCTCCTTGCCGGAGCCGCATTATATTATCTTATCATGTGCTGATGTATTTCCTATGCAGAGATCACCTGCAAGGCAGCTTCTGTATTTAGTTTTAGTTCGTAGCTGCATGTCATAATTAAAACTTGTATTGTTACGACTCCGTCGGTAATTTAAGTTTTTCAATAAAGAACATTTTAAAAACTTGTATCGACGTTAAACAAACATCAATCGCTACCGTTATGTATTAATAATCTACCGTTTTTCCTATCATCGTAAACCAAGTATGGTACAATCATATCTACACTATAATTAATTTTATGAAGTACAAACTTTGCAAATTCTTTTAGAACTTACCAATACGGTCACCGAAACATTTTTATTGCTCTCCCGGAGGCTGTTATTTAGGTTAATCTGGTGAGGGTTTCCCTAAGAATTCTGAGCATTGCACTTTTGTATTATTCCTTCGCGATTGCTCCAAATGTAAGCTTGTTAGATCCAGAAGTAATATCAAAGGGTGAACATGAAACGATTACACCGTTAGCTGTCTATTTTCCAAATATAGCAAAAGCCTCTGCTATTCAACAACTAGATAAAGAATGGCGTATACTCCGCAATTCAAACGTCGTTTACAATAAAGGCGAGTCAATTGATATATTTTGGACAAATATTAAAAATAAAAAATATGCAGGCGATACATTCGTATATGTATACAAAGTTAGCAGTTTGCCTCTAAATGTATTATGTTTGTCACATTTTTTGGCAAATGTAAAAAGAACTTTTCACAACTAAACTTGATGAAAATGAAAATAGGTTGTCTACAAATTTGTGGTATGTATAGAAGTTATAACGTAAACCACTAAGTACTTCAACTATCATTTTTTAAATATGTTTTTATATTAAAGAAATTAATAAATGCATATTTTTTATATATTTTATATTTTTGCTTTATAAGCTTTACGAGCTCTTTGATAATTTCTCCGATTTTTCTTTCAAACCGAACATAATTAAAATGTTTGTGTACTTTTATACGTATATTATCTTTTTTTGAATTCGGCGGCATCGCTGAACCCCACCTCCTCTTTATAATTACTTAATTAGTCGGCACGGTGCACGGTGTAATTATTAACGGCTGCTTGGTTTGTGTAATGATTCGACATTATATTTGTTGCTAACCCATTCTCTGAATGCGTGTCTTCTTCAAATTGTATGTAAGTAAAATCAGCAAACCAAATATAGAATGTTGTTAATACTTTTAATAACTTAAAGTAAACATAAGCAAGTTAACCTAACTAAAATTCATTTTGGTTTTGTTTTCAGATATAAATCCCGTATTATAATTTTTAACATAACAATGGACGTGGACCATGAATTGGTGAAATATAATTTACTTAATATAAAAGCCAACATCTTACAGGAACAAAGTGATGTAAAAGCATTAGCTGCAAATTTAGATGTTGGGCAACAGATCATTCAAGATAATGTCGACATGGCTTATCACGAATTGAATATTAAACAAGAAGTTGATATAAAAGATGAATTGCCTGTTAAGTGTGCAGTAAGTGGAACCCTCTTAGAACAGTTAGTTGACAAGGTATGTGAATATAAAACAGACAGCGAGAGTAATTTTTTGGAACCGACGATGGCTCATACAAAACAACTTTCTATATGTGAACGTCAAACTGCAGGAAAATTACATTTAGTTAAATATATGAAGACGTATAGAGGCGAAAAACTTCATTCTTGTATTGTTTGCAAATATAAAACAGCACATAAAAGTAGTTTAGTTAAACATGTGAGAACTCATACAGAAGAAAAACCTTATTCATGTAATATTTGCGATTATAAAACAACACAAAAAGGTACTTTAGTGAAACATATAAAGACACATACAGGAGAAAAACCTTATTCATGTAATATTTGCGAATTTAGAGCTGCACGTAATTATCTGTTAATTAGCCACATGAAGACTCATACAGGAGAAAAACCTTATTCTTGTTCTGTTTGCAAGTATAAAGCAGCACAAAGAGGTTATTTGGTAATCCATATGAGGATGCATACAGGAGGAAAACCTTATTCTTGTGCTTCTTGTGAATATAAAGCAGCACAAAAAAGTGATTTAGTTGTTCACATGAGGAAGCACACAGGAGCAAAACCTTATTCTTGTGCTACATGCGAATATAAAGCAGCACGAAAAAGGGATTTAGTTATACACATGAGGATGCATACAGGAGAAAAACCTTATTCATGTAATATTTGCGAATTTAGAACTGCACATAAATATATGTTAATTAGCCACATGATGACTCATACAGGAGAAAAACCATATTCTTGTAATATTTGCGATTATAAAACAACACAAAAAGGTACTTTAGTGAAACATATAAAGACACATACAGGAGAAAAACCTTATTCATGTAACATTTGCGAATTTAGAGCTGCACGTAAATATCTTTTAATTAACCACATGATGACTCATACAGGAGAAAAACCTTATTCTTGTTCTGTTTGCAAATATAAAGCAGCACACAGAGGTCAGTTGGTAAGCCATATGAGGATGCATACAGCAGAAAAACCTTATTCTTGTTCTACTTGCGAATATAAAGCAGCACAAAAAGGTGATTTAGTTATACACATGAGGAAGCATACAGGAGCGAAACCTTATTCTTGTTCTACTTGCGAATATAAAACAGCACGAAAAGGTAATTTAGTTGTACACATGAGGATGCATACAGGAGAAAAACCTTATTCATGTAATATTTGCGAATTTAGAGCTGCACATAAATATATGTTAATTAGTCACATGATGACCCATACAGGAGAAAAACCTTATTCTTGTTCTACTTGTGAATATAAAGCAGCAGGAAAAGGCGATTTAGTTAAACATACAAGCATACATATAGGTGAAAAACCTTATTCTTGTTCTATTTGTCAATATAAAGCAGCCTTTCAAAGCCATTTAGTGGACCATATGAAGACGCATACAGCAGAACCATCCATTTAAGTTGAGGGTTCCTGTTGTTACTCACTTACATGTCCGCCATCCATGGAAAGCAGTTTGAGTCATAGTTATTCCTTTCTGGATGCAGGCATTTTATTGCTGTGCCGTATTCGAGGCTGTTCTGCAAGCGATATAATGTAAAAGGTCTTACTTTTCCTACATACACAAATCATATACTTTACTCTTTTCCATGACAAAATGTTTGCTAAATTATTGCATTACTACATTACTTTGTTTCTACTTCCATTAAGTTAACTCAAATTACTTTATTTGCTTAAGTATGTTAAATTGTATTCTACAATGTTTCTTAACTTAATTACTATTGCTTACTGTTGAGTTCTAATGTTGATTGCTAGCTACTTACTGGTAAATAACTTTGTTACTGTGTGTAATTACTCGTCTAATATTTTTCTGTAAATTTATATATTAAAAATTTCTTGCAGTATGCTAATAATGTAAATTACTATAATTTTTATTGTGGCTGTTATTTTGATGTTGGTGGTTAGTTAAAATATTGCAAATAAATGTTCTTATTTTGTTTTGATTCTCTAAGTCCAAAACACTCATCACATTTTCAATATATACTTTAAGTTTCTCATTTCGAATTTTAGTTTTAGGATTATGTATATCAAAATTTGGTTGTATATTAGTTAAGTTTTTAATCAAATTAACATTTTTTTCAATTTTGTTTTGATTTTCAAATTTAATAAGTTTTGACTTTACATTTTGTTGAATTTTTAAATTATAAAGGTTTTTAAAATGCCTTATTTTTATATTGTTTGTAAAATGTTTTATTTGTCGAGATTTTTGAAATAAAAAAGACATTGTATTTTGTGGGATTTTAATTTTAGACATGTTTAACAATTAAGAACTTTTTGTTTTAAATAATTAAGATTACTGTAAGAATTATTTAAACTTGATGAAATTATTTTCACTGTAAAATTATATTCAATATTTATAAATTTTTGAGTATTTTTTATATTATTAAATTGAATGTTATTAAAATTTTCCTGAAGAAATTTAGGTGTTAATTGTAGTTGTTTGCATTGTTTAAGAAAATATATCCTTTCACTCACCTTTACTATAGAAAAGCTAATCTTATTTAAATTACGGAAACATTTTTCAAATTTAATGCCATAATTGGTTTTAATATATTCGTAAAATTATTTCTTTATCGAAATCGGCCAGTGTTCCATTATGAATTACTTGTAGTAAATGGAATGAAGATTTTCTATGTCGGTTTTGTAATTAATAGAATTTGTATTTTGTTTTTATTTCAGTCAGTTCATATACCGTCTGTTCTATAAAAAAGGCCCCGCCTTCTAGCTACTTTATTATTTATTTTAGAACCAATAAACCTTATATCAAATCAAATGGCACATAAAAACCTACATTTTAACACTATCAAAAATTTTTTATCTTCAATTGTTTCAGAGTGGTGACGTCACGTGCAATTTTTTTAAATGACACTGTATATATTTTTTGACATTTTATGGTAGAGGTTTTTTTTCTCTTTTCAACAATATAAATATTTTATGCCCTTACATAAGAAAATTTTCGAGAAAAATTAAAAAACTTTTTTATCAGTGGGAGGCCACCATACAAAACTATAAACAAAAGTGTAACTCAGAAAAACAAAACAATAAACACTTTAGATTATTCTGAAATCTGACAGTTAAAGCGTTTGGCTACTATTTGTTTTGTTTTTCTGAGTTACACTTTTGTTTACAGTTTTGTATCATGGCCTCCCACTGTGAAAAAGTTTTGTAATTTTTCACGAAAATTTTTTTTTGCAAGTGCATGAAATATTTATATTGTTGAAAAGAGAAAAAAAACCTCTACCAGAAAATGTCAAAAAATATATACCGTGTCATTTAAAAAAATTGCACGTGACGTCACCACTCTGAAACAATTGAAGATAAAAATTTTTTGATAGTGTTAAAATGCAGGTTTTTATGTGCCATTTGATTTGATATAAGGTTTATTGGGTCTAAAATAAATAATAAAGTAGCTAGAAGGCGGGGCCTTTTTTATAGAAAAGACGGTATATTTAATAATAATCAAAACATTTTACATTTCAATCCCATACGTACCAAAACTATCACAACGCTTAAGTAAAATATTAACAAATAAAAATAATTTTAAGATCTCTTTTAAAAATTACAATACAATAGGACATCAATTTTTTAACACTCTAAAAAATAAAACAATCTGAATCAAATATTGTTTACCAAATTAATTGTAGTAATTGCAATGATAAATACATTGGACAAGCGAAACAAAATCTAAAAAAAAAGATTAACTCAACATAAAAATTCTATAAAAACAAACATTTAAATCCAATTAAACCAAATACTGCTCCCTCTGATCATGCAGTTGATAATTATCATAATTTTAATTTTAACTCACCTAAAATATTGCAAAAATAAGATATTTTACAAAAACGCCTAATATATGAAATGATTGAAATAAACAAAAATACAAATTCTACTATTTACAAAACCGACATAGAAAATCTTCAGTGCATTTACTATAATCTTGGCTAAATTTTCTTCTATAGTTAATAAAGAAAAATATATCGTTTAAATTACAATTCATATCAAGATGTCTTTTACAATAAAATTTTTGTATCAAGTTATACCTTTAAAATAAGAAAGTTTAGATTTAAAATTTTGACATCTGACATTTTATATCTATAAAATCGTTTTAAATATTCTTTTCAACTTATTTTGTAAGAATTATTATTAACCATCGAACATTTTGCAACTTTATAATCTAAAAATTTCAATCCACATTACATAAGGTAAGAGTAAATATACATTGTTTAAGTCTAACCTTAATCTCGTTTCTCAAATATCCTCGCACGATATATGCCACTTTCGCAACGTGATATGTAATATACTATTATTTACAACTGCTTTGATAAGAACTTATTAGGTCATTCATTTGATACTATTTCCGTTAGGTAATGAAGCTAATTGTGTAATGAACATCCATTATACTACTAGTGGTGTAACTGCTTCACTTCCTAACAGAAATAGTGTCAAATGAATGACGTAATGACATTTGCCTAGTAAAATATTTTTAAAAATGACAGATCTTTTTATTTTATTTGTTTATTGTGCCTCAACTGCCATGGTTTTTAGCACACTAAAATGTGTTTACAATAATTTAAATAAACCTGTTATTAACATATTATGTTAACATATTTTATAGGTAGGTAAGTATTATTTTTGTTGTTTAAAATGTCTTTTAGGGGGTAGTTTAATTGATATTTTCTTCTGATGTTATTGCATTTTGTACATTCACTCATTATATGCGGTACTTTACACATGCCACAAATTGGCGGAGGTTGTCTCTGAAGTAAGTACCCCCGGGTTAGTAAACTATGTCCAACCCTAATTCGTGCTAATGAGGTCTCTTCACTCCTCGTTAATCTTTTAGAAGGGTTATATCTTTCTGTCTTCTTTAATATTTCCCAGTTTATTATTTTCTATATTTTTCCATTTTTTCTGCCATTTTTCTCAAGTACTCTTCTTTATCAAAGCATTTGCGTAGTACATTATGATTTCATCTTCATCTGTTGTTGGTTTTCCGGCTGCCTGCTTGGCGAGGTTGTCTGCTACGTTATTACCATGGATCCTTATGTGTGAAATTTACACCGTTTTTTTAATGTCGTTAGTTAAATTTGTGATATGTATCCTTTACGTATGGATTAGAGGATTGTATATCGAATGATTGGAGTGCACTTAAGCTGTCCGATAGAATTACTTGGTTTCCGTTGTCGGATTACTGGATGTAGTGTAGCGCTTTGATGGTGGCATGCAGTTCGGTCGAAAATACTGATGCGTTCACTTAATCTATAGATTTCTGAATGATTGTTCGTCTCACTTAAGAAAGCACTTCTTGTATGTTCGTTAATTCGCGACCCATCAGTATATATGTATATGACAAAAGTTAGTGAACTTGTTCAGTATTCTCGCTAATTCATTTTTAAAAACTTGTGGTGGGGTAGTTTCTTTTAGGTGTTAAGTAAGGTGTAGGATACGTTTAGGTTGGTGTGTGAGCCAAGGAAAAATGGAGAGCTGGTAGGTTTTGAATGTTGGGCAGTATTCAAAGGTATTTTTTTATAATGTCATTTGCAGTGGTTAAACATGGCCGCGGGCGATGTAGGAATTAGTTGTACAGATTTAGATATATTTATTATAGTTTAGGAAAATTAGTCAGCTAAATTATCTTCTTATATAATATATTTGACGTTTCGTCAGATTAGCTGACTTCCTCAGAAATTTCACATTATGTTAAAATACAATAGATTAAAAAGGAAAATGAGATTAAGGTTAGACTTAAACAATGTATATTTACTCTTACCTTATGTAATGTGGATTGAAATTTTTAGATTATAAAGTTGTAAAATCTTCAATGGTTAATAATAATTCTTACAAAATAAGTTGAAAAGAATATTTAAAACGATTTTATAGATATAAAATGTCAGATGTCAAAATTTTAAATCTAAACTTTCTTATTTTAAAGGTATAACTTGATACAAAAATTTTATTGTAAAAGACATCTTGATATGAATTGTAATTTAAACGATATATTTTTCTTCATTAACTATAGAAGAAAATTTAGCCAAGATTATAGTAAATGCACTAAAGATTTTCTATGTCGGTTTTGTAAATAGTAGAATTTGTATTTTTGTTTATTTCAATCATATCATATATGTATAAGGCGTTTTTGTAAGATATTTTATTTTTGCAATATTTTAGGTGAGTTAAAATTAAAATTATGATAATAATCAACTGCATGATCAGAGAGAGCAGTATTTGGTTTATTTGGGTTTAATTGTTTGTTTTTATAGAATTTTTATGTTGAGTTAATCTTTTTTTTTAGATTTTGTTTCGCTTGTCCAATGAATTTATCATTGCAATTACTACAATTAATTTGGTAAACAATATTTGATTCAGATTGTTTTATTTTTTAGAGTGTTAAAAAATTGATTTCCTATTGTATTGTAATTTTTAAAAGAGATCTTAAAATTATTTTTATTTGTTAATATTTTACTTAAACGTTGTGATAGTTTTGGTACGTATGGGATTGAAATGTAAAATGTTTTGATTATTATTAAATATATATGAACTGACTGAAATAAAAACAAAATACAAATTCTATTAATTACAAAACCGACATAGGAAGTCTTCATTCCATTTACTACAAGTAATTCATAATGGAACACTGGCCGATTTCGATAAAGAAATAATTTTACGAATATATTAAAACCAATTATGGCATTAAATTTCAAAAATGTTTCCGTAATTTAAATAAGATTAGCTTTTCTATTGTAAAGGTGAGTGAAAGGATATATTTTCTTAAACAATGCAAACAACTACAATTAACACTTAAATTTCTTCAGGAAAATTTTAATAACATTCAATTTAATAATATAAAAAATACTCAAATATTTATAAATATTGAATATAATTTTACAATGAAAATAATTTCATCAAGTTTAAATAATTCTTACAGTAATCTTAATTATTTAAAACAAAAAGTTCTTAATGGTTAAACATGTCTAAAACTAAAATCCCACAAAATACAATAACGTCTTTTTTATTTCAAAAATCTCGACAAATAAAACATTTTACAAACAATATAAAAATAAAGCATTTTAAAAACCTTTATAATTTAAAAATTCAGCAAAATTAAAATCAAAACTTATTAAATTTGAAAATCAAAACAAAATTGAAAGAAATGTTAATTTGATTAAAAACTTAACTAATATACAACCAAATTTTGATATACATAATGCTAAAACTAAAATTCGAAATGAGAAACTTAAAGTATATATTGAAAATGCGATTAGTGTTTTGGACTTACAAAATCAAAACAAAATAAGAACATTTATTTGCAATATTTTAACTAACCACCAACATCAAAATAACAGCCACAATAAAAATTATAGTAATTTACATTATTAGCATACTGCAAGAAATTTTTAATATATAAATTTACAGAAAAATATTAGACGAGTAATTACACACAGTAACAAAGTTATTTACCAGTAAGTAGCTAGCAATCAACATTAGAACTCAACAGTAAGCAATAGTAATTAAGTTAAGGAACATTGTAGAATACAGTTTAACATACTTAAGCAAATAAAGTAATTTGAGTTAACTTAATGGAAGTAGAAACAAAGTAATGTAAAGTATGGACAAGAAATCAGCCCGTCACCAAGCAAATTTTAGTGACGTCATAAATACCACCATTAGATTTACAAAACGGATATTTATTTTCTTCTCTACAGCTCATTTTAAATCATGCGTTTGCTTTAAGCTTAATCAATTATCAATGGAAAATTAACAATTTAATGTACATTTAGCTTTTATGATGAATAATAAATAAAAAACGTAAATGTGCCAGAGACTTTAACGCTTCAGTGTTGGTGATAAAATATCACTAACACTACGTTTATGTTTGTATTCGATCGATAGTATCGAACCTGCTGCACGTGGTTTGATTGTTGAGGTTAAGTGTTTTTTTGTGTTCGAAAAACTGTTCTTTTCAGAACAAAACCTGCGTTTTAGTGTTGAGTTCTACTGTTTAGCATGCCTAAACCATTGAGTAGCCAATCCAAGCAACTTGTTGCCAAGTTGATAAGTTATTTCGAACGTGAACGAGATAATGGAGGCCCATTACTTCCACTTGCTGCAGTTAGAGAGGTATGTGAATAAAAGATTTAGTAGAAATTTTAAGCATAACATGTAATTTGTAATTTCAGAGGGTGCAAATGCATTACAACTGAGCAGATCTGCCGTATCATCAGTTTCACAAGCTGTTAAAAGCAACGAAGTTCTTCGCACCCCAAAGAAAAAGCGACCTCGTCGCAAACCTGTGAAAGATGGGGATGATTTTCACTCAACTACGATACGGAATGTTATTTATGAAATGTATGAAACCAGTAAGTATCACAATATTGAAAAAATCTGAAACTATATTTTCTTACATATGCGTTAAAATACCGGGTGGCCATAAATATCTGAGATCCCGGTAGCCATAGAATTGGCTACTTATAAATGTTGGTTAGTATAATATTTCAATTACGATAAGTATTGGTACCTATATAATGTAATAAAATGCAATAAGAGGAGGGGAATGTGCCCCAGATTCTGCAGTTTAGCCTACGACTTGATTATAAAAATCTCCTGTTCTAACTCCATTACTTATTGCAATCTGTAATAATTTTTGACAGATAGAAATTTTAGTTGTGATGACATTAATGACATTTAGTTTAGTTGGATTCATCACTTTAATAAAGCGGTGTTGGATGCAAAGGTAATGTGATATCAGATATTTATGGCCACCCGGTACTTATTTGGTATTCCAAGCTTAAACTTACATTTCGACTAATAAATAAATGATTATATTATCATTAGGTAGTTTTTTTAATTAATTGTAAATTATTGTAATTTTTTAGAACAACACGTAACAAGGCAGACACTGTTGCAAAAATTAAAAGACGCGACATTTTTCAAGGTGACAAATCATCCTTAGGTTGCGTTTTAAGGGACATAGGATTTCGATGGAAGAAGGATGACCCTCGTAGGGGGTTAATGGAACTAGCCCACGTTGCATTTGCAAGAGCACAGTTTCTGCAATCGTATGTTAGAAACTTAAATTCAGACCGTCCATTGGAATTTGTGTTTATTGATGAGACATGGGTGTTTGAAAATGGTACAGTTTTAAGATCCTGGCAGGATGACAATAAGAAAAGTGTCAAAAGAATAAAGGTTGATGGACATAGGTATACATTTTAAATTTATTAAAATGTAGTACTTATTTGCTTACAGCTATGCGTTTTCAGGTACATTGTGTTACACGCAGGAAACAGAAGAGGGTTTATTCCTGGAGCTTCTTTAGTATTTTCGTCAAAAACGAAAAATCCTGATTATCATGGGGAAATGAACCATGAAAACTTTTTAACTTGGCTAGAAGAACAACTACTAAAAAATTTAGAAGAACCTTCTATTATAGTGATGGACAATACGCCCTACCATAACACTCTGGTGGAAAAAATACCAAACACCGGTTGGACAAAACCTCAAATAAAGGAGTGGCTGGAAAGCCATGGTATTGAATTTGAAGATACTTCATTGAAAATTCAATTATTAGACCTAGTATCACGGTATGTGACTAAGAAAATAACTTGTTATAATTATATTTATCTCGGTATATGTTTTTAGAAATAAGCCTCCGAAGTTATATGTTGCCGACCAGTTGGCAGAAAAATATGGCCATAAAATCTTACGACTTCCCCCATATCATTGCATATTTAATGCAATTGAAAATATTTGGGGAATCACAAAGTCGTACTATAGTAAACACATCGGTAGAGATGGCTATGGTACGGAGAAAGCAGTACTAATGTGGAAAGAAGCATTAGAAACGGTAACACCACAGATATGGTCAAATACCATAGAGCACACCGAAAAGGAAATCAAAAGATGGTGGGAAAGAGAAATTGGGTTTGACAGGAAAGACGTATGTCCCCTAATAATAAATTTAAATGAAGATACCGATAGCAGTAGCGATGGTGATGTTAGTAGTGACAATGACTCGTAAAATTTGTTTAATTGTGTTTGTTATACTTCTTATATTTATCTATATTTTATATTTATTTTGTATATCGATCCCTTAACAGTCACAACTATGCTTGGTTTTATTCTTAGAATAACCAACTCTTTTCAAAATATAATGACACATTCAAGCTGTTGTATTTTGGGTATGTAAGATCAAACCTGGAATATGTAAGTGTGATATGGAACCCTTGCTATGCAATTCACTGTAATAGACTAGAAAAAATTCTGCTGGGGATATCAACATCTTTTGCATATCACTTGCAGTGCTTAAAAGGAAGTTAAACCAAGCCTTTGCACCTATATAAATTTTTTTTAAACACAACAGATTTCTTAAGTTCATGGATTTAATACAATTAAAATCAGATTTTCGTTTAAATAAATACATTCCCATACTAAACATCTATAGTCTTTGTAAAATTGTACAATCTTTTATAATTTTTGTAAGATTTTTTTGTCTTAGTTTTTCATAATTTTTTTAAAACTTTTATAAAATTGAATATTAATTCATAAAACCGAACTATTCTAGCAGTGTGAATAAGTTATAGTTGCGATGTATATGATCATGATCTTGATTATTTTCTAATTGTAATAAATTTATTGTAATTTGGGGAAATAATAATAATAATAATAATAAATTCTCTTTATTTTTAAAGTTGGCGAAGTTCGGCTAAGGCCGTTCTTCCACTTAACCAAATGGGTATGGTTGCATCACAACTTGTTTATTTGTATTTGTTTTTATTCGTGTCAACCTGTATTTGGGCTTGCCTGTTGGTTGACCATGTGTACCCATTAAATAAATAAATAAATATTACAGTTTTTTGATGTTGTAGTTTCTAGGCTTAAATTGTATTGTGATATAGTGCATGGTGTAGTCATAATATAGTATATAGTCATAATGTAGTATGTAGTCTATACATATTGTAGAAATTATGTAGTTTGTAGTTAGTTATGTAGATTATGATCATACATTCTATACATTGCATGTTATATTGGTAAGTATTGTACGTTTCTCATACGAAAAATAAATAAAAATCATATTTGTAATATTAATTCATAGCATGTTTATCACAGTGTAGTATTGTTTTTTTTTTTTATTTATTTGGAATTATAGCGCATCGACTGCATAGGTCATTAGCGCTTGATACTATAAATTATTATAATAAGTGATACAATTGTATAGATTTAAGGAACTGTAATATATTGTCTGTGTTTTCTTGCTTATTTTCCAAAGCCTCTTGCATGGAATCCGGTATGTGGTACTGGGATCTCTGTGCAGTATATTTTGTACATTCCGTGATTATGTGTTTTATGGTTATGTGTTTGTTGCATGTGTCACACATTGTAGGGTTTGATCTTTGAAGAAGAAAGTTGTGGGTCAGTTGGCTATGTCCAATTCGAATTCGGGTAAGAACGACATTTTCTTTTCTGTTAAGTTGCTTATGATCATTGCTTGGTTTTACTGATCTTTTTATGTTTTGAAGTTTATTGCCTTGCTCTTCTTCTCATTGGTTTTGCCACTTTTTTAAACAATGGTCTTTGCACATACTTTTAAGATCATTCGGCATGATTATGTTGATGTTTGTAGCTTCTGGGGATTGTACTGCTTCGCGGGCTCTTCGGTCTGCAAGTTCATTACCTACCTTTTATTCCAATATGAGATGGTATCCACACTATCACCACTGATTTGTTTTCACTATTGATTTTTGATACGAGTTGGATGATTTCTTCTATTAAAAAGTTTGTGGACGATATATCCAGTAAGGCTTTTACGGCACTGAGCGAGTCTGTAAGGATTAGAAATTTTGAAGCTTCTTTGTTTTTTTTCACGAATTTCATTGCTTGTAAAATTGCAGTTACCTCTGCTGTAAATATGCTGCTTAATGAAGGTAGCTTGAACTTGAAGTGCTGGGATGGCGTTACAACGGCAGCTCCCACTCCATCCTCCGTTTTTGAAGCGTCGGTATAAATTTTTTTAAACTGGTGGTACTTGTTACGCATTTCATTAAATTCTGATTGAAATATGGGCGGGTTTGTTTCACTTTTCAGTAGAGCTGTAAGTGTTAAATCAACTGATGGCGGATGTAACACCCAGGGTGGAAGATGGCTTGGTTTTTGTTTGGGAACTTGATTAAAGTTAACTTCCACATTTGTTAATGCTTTGTTTAATCTGTGACTGAAGTTTGGGGATAATTTTGGTTTGGATTGGAAAAGCGCTTTGAAATTATGGGAGAAGATAAGATTATGAACCGGATTTTCAGGATGGGCAGAGATGTTGACAGCATAATGTAGTGTTAGTTGTTGTCTTCTAATATTTAAGGGGGGTTCTCCGGCCTCACATAAAATGCTGGAGGTTGGGCTAGTTCGGAATGCTCCTATAGACATTCTTACTGCTGCATGGTGGATTGGATCAATTAGTTTAAGCGTATGCGGTTTCGCTGATGCGTATGCAATGGCACCATAATCAATCTTTGATCGTATAATTGCTTTGTATAAATTAAGCAGTATTCTCTTATCGGCTCCCCAGTTTGTATTTGAGATAGTTTTTGGTATGTTTAGTCGTCGGTTACAATCACTTTTTAGGTATTTGAGGTGTGGTGCCCAAGAGAGTCTATTGTCAAAAATTATACCTAAAATTTTTATATTATCCACATAACTAATTATGGTGTTGTTTAATAGTAATGATGGGCTATCTACTGATTTATGAATCGATGGAAGTGTATACATTTTGTTTTAGATGGTGAGAATTTAAATCCAGCGTGTTCGGACCATTGCGTTATTTCGTTTATTGTGTTTTGGAGGAGGTTTCGGATTGACATTAGGTTCTTGCCTTTGACGTAAACGGTCATATCATCTGCGTAAAGTGTTGCGTTAACTGGTGGTTTAATAATGTTTACTATATCGTTCATAGCAACCAGGAAAAGAGTGGAGCTGAGGACTGATCCTTGAGGAACTCCATTGTTTTGAACAAAGGAGGAAGATTGGAGCCCATTTATTTTTACTCGAAAAGAGCGTTGTTGGAAGAAATTTGTTATAAATGCAAGGATGAGTCCTTTGATGCCCCAGCCATGTAAAATCTGAACTATTCTATGTTTCCATATCATGTCATAGGCTTTCTCAAGGTCAAAGCAGATAGCGACAAGATGTTGTTTATTGGCAAAAGCTAGATTGATTTCACTCTCTAAAGTAACTATGCAGTCGTTTGTTGATCGGTTTTTCCTAAAACCGCTTTGAACTGTGTTGAGAAGGTTATTATTTTCAAGATGCCACATTAACCTTCTGTTTATAATTTTTTCGAGCAATTTGCACATCGTACATGTGAGGGAGATAGGACGATAATTTAATGGATTAGTCTTATCCTTTCCAGGTTTGGCTATCGGTACTATTAGCGCTTGAAGCCATTGCTTGGGAAACATCTATTTAGTCCAAATTTGATTGTAAATTTTGAGTAGATGCGTTTTTCCACTAACGGGTAGATTTTGTAGAAATAGAAAAGGTATATTATCAGGTCCCGGACTGGAATTTTTACAATGTTTAAGGGCAAAATTAAGCTCTGTATAACTGATGTCGTTATTTATAGTGTTATCATCATCTTCATTTTCTATGGGCTTTTTCTCTTCTTCTTCCTTGTATTTCCGAAATGTATCATGGAGATTACTATTACTTGAATTTTTTTGAAATGTGCTCCCTAATAGGTCCGCTATTTCTAGTGGAGTTGATATTGTCGTGTTCTGTTTTGTCAACGTTGTTATTAGAGGTTTATAGCTTGAACCTTTAATTCTCCTTATCTTGTCCCATATCTGTGTCATAGGTGTGTTACGAGACATAGAAGATACGTAGTCACTCCATGATTTTCTTTTGCTCTGTTTGACTATCATTCTAGCTTTGGCTCTAAGCTTTTTGAAAGTAATTAAGTTTTCTTGTGTTTGATGTTTTTTATATCTGTAAAATGCGTTTTTACTATTCTGCAGTGCTTCTTTACATTCTTGGTTCCACCAAGGTACTTTGCGACTACTTGCATTTGTTTGGGTTATTCCGATAGCTATTTCGGCTGCTGAGTGTAATAAGTCTGTGAATTGTAAAACGTTTTTGTCTATATCGTTGGTTATTGTTAAATTCTTTAGTTTAATTAGGATAAGTTCCGAGTATTTCTCCCAATCGGCTTGTTTTAGTCTCCATTTTGATGTTATCGTTGTTGTTGGCTGGTTTGAGATGTCTGTTATTTTTAGTCTTATAGGGAAATGGTCGCTGCTGTAGAGATACGGATATACTTCCCAAATTATTATTGGGGCTATTTGAGGGCTGCAAAGGGAGAGATCTATGTTGGAAAAACTTCCAGAGGCTGTATTAAATCGAGTTGGCTCGCCGGTATTCAGGAGTACAAGTTCTGGTTCATTGATGATTGTTTCTATCATGCGACCTCTGTTATCTATTGTGTTTGATCCCCATAACGTATTTTGGGCATTGAAATCCCTTAGTAGAACGAATGGTTTCGGTAACTGGCTGATTAATTGATTTAATTCGTTATCGTCGAGAATATGGCTGTTCGGTATGTAGACATTGCAGATAAAAATTTTTCTTGGTAATAAAATAGATATAGCAATGGCTTCCAAGGTTGACGTTAGAGGTATTTCTTCGCTATAGTAAGAGTTGTTAATATATGTAGCTACTTTCCCGCTCGCTCTATTGGTTTCTGCTCTGTTTTTATGAAAGCCGGTGTAGCCTCGTAATTCCGCGATAAAATTATTTTTAAAGTTTGTTTCCTGTAGACAAATGACCAGTGGGTTTTCTTGTGATATTATTAAGTTTAGTTTTTCAAGGCGGGCAAAGAACCCCTTGATATTCCATTGCAGTATGAATGTTACGTATTGTGTTGTAAAATTACTTTATTGGTTATTTGTATCGTTAAACAAAAGAGTCGTCTGAGCAGATACTAGAAACTGATATCGAATCTTCTTGATCTTCTTGTTGGGCTGTTTTTATTTTTTTAATTATTCGGCTGCATCTGTTTTTTATGCTTCGTGCTGTTAAATATGGGTATATGTTTTTTATCATTATAATTAGAGATTTGATATCGTTGGTGTAAGTTTTGGCGACACTTATAGGATCCGATGAACCTTGTACATTTTCCATAAAGTCTTTAAAGTTTTCGTAGTTTAGTACGTATTGGTTTGGATTTTGCTCTATTTTTTTCTTTATGGGTTCTAACTGACTTTCAATAGTTTGGTGAAGACTTTCTATTGAACTGCTTTTCTTGAATTTTTTGTTTTTATTCTTTTGGACTATATTTGTTTTTTCTGGTTGAGATGGGGCTGTAAAGGTTTCCTGGTTTTTCGTAGTTTCTGTAACATGGGCAGTGTTCGTAGTTATTGTTTCATTTTCATGTATATTGCTAGCTGCTGAACTTAGTGGCCGTTTAGGTGATTTGTTATCAGAGGTGGTATTTTCTTCCATTTCTGTTTGAGGGGGTCGTAAATCTTGAATCGGGGGGAATTGCGAAAAGTTGAAAGCATTGGTGTCTCTTCAGTTAAGTTTTTTTGTTTATTTAAATTTGGGCATTTGTTTGCTATGTGACCTTGCTGTTTGCACAGAAAGCATGATATTGTATCTGTTGAAAGGAAGATTCTAAAAGTTGTATCTTCAAAACTTATCAGTAGAGAATCGGGAATTGAGGTATTGTTGTCTAACACGAATACATGCCGTCGAAACTGAAAATGTGAGTATCCTTCTTCTGAAATTCCTGCTCTTAAAAATCCGATGGGAGATACTATTTTTAGACCATTGTCTTTCAAGGCTGCCTCTATTATAACGTGTGGGATAGAGGGACATGCGTTGGATATGATTATTCTTTTTGTAGGAGTAATTAGAGGACGGATTTCATGGTTTATTGCATTTATTTCAATGATTTTATAGTTAGTGATTAACTTATTGACTGTTTCTTTGCTTGAAAGGAAGATACAAAGACGGCCTTGCGACATTCTTGAAACAAATCGTATATTTGAAGGATTAACTATTGTGCCGATTGCCTTTACGTAATCATTTTGTTTTATTCCTTCAACTGTATCTATTACAATAGCTTGATCCCTTTTGGGAAAAACTGCAGTGATGTTAACATTCGTTTTTGCTTTGCTTGAATAAGTTTCTACTTCAATTTGGGAATTACTCTGTTCTGTTTGTTTTTCTGTAAGTGTGTTTGGAGAGCCCCTGTAGTCAGAAGCCTCCGCTGATTGAGGATTCATACCTGTTTAATTAGTTTTTCGTTTGTCGTAAGATCCGGTATATTTAAGTAACATTTCTATTGCTTGGGTGGTAGATAAGCGTATTATCACACTGGTTATCTTAACACTCGCGCACAGTCTGGTGTAACGACGATATCGTTTTTGATTCACTGCTACACGACCGCACGGCTCCGACCTTCTCGGTCAACTCCATGAACTTTTTCGTAGTATTGTTATTGTGGACTTGCTGTACAAATAAATATTAAAAAAAAGAACAAAATTAGTTTTACATTACACTTCTTACGCACAATCATCTTCTACGGTTTTATCAAACTTGCACTACTTCATTGCACAACTGCGTCGTTGGTTGCCTATACTATCAGGAAATTATAATCGTTCTTGGGGTACTCTATAAACATACTATGTTTATGACGTCATTACTCTTGATGACGTCTGTCGTCTGATTTCTTGTCCCTACTTTAAATTCGTGTTTTTAAATACTCTGGTTTGATGTAATAATTCAACAATAATTTAAAAGCAGTTGCTATCCTTGGATAAAGCAAGCGAATCTTTGGAGCTTCAGCCTGCAATTCTAAATTCATGTCATTAAATTATCGGAAAAACAACTTGAGTCCCAGTGGTCACAGTACTCACAGCACACTTCAAACTTTGATAATTTTTTTACGTTCTACCCAAAGTAAAAATGCAAATGTCAACAATTCCCTTTCGGAGTTTTGTTTATAGCCTCGGGCATTTAGTTTGAACCAGGGAAATACCTATTTTCTGTTAAGTAATTCATGGAATTTACTTACCTTCGCATTTCAAATTTCAGGCTGCAATCTGTCCGTCACAGCGAAAACTAATTTCTAAGATTGGAATAATAATAGTAGGTAGTAATCTGCAACAACGGCGAAAGGGGCGAAGGAATTTTTGCTTTATTATTTGGTTTTTTTATAAAATAGACTGGAAAAAATTACTAGATAATTCTCTTTTGGCAAAAGTTATCACTAAATCACTAGATTGACTAAAAATCACTAGATCTAATGCAATTTCACTAGACCTGGCAACACTGACCGTGCCGTCTAATTAAGTAATTATAAAGAGGAGGTGGGGTTCAGCGACGCCGCCGAATTCAAAAAAAGATAATATACGTATAAAAGGAGGCAAACATTTAAATTATGTTCGGTTTGAAAGAAAAATCGGAGAAAAATATGGGTAATTAAATGGAATAATGAAGGATAATTAAAACACCAATTTTCTTTAGCTGATTATAATCAGCATTAGTTTAAATTTTATTGTGTTACGTTTCGTTATATTTAATAACTTCTTCCGACATCGAATAAAATAAATTAGTTATACAAAATTATCGAACATTTTTAACAATATTCTAAAATCATCCACTTCAGAAATTAAACATAAACTAGTAGTGCATATGAAAACAAATAATCTTTACAATAAGAAAATCTGTTTTATTTAACAAACGGAAGCATCCCTCAACCTTGCGCCCGTAGGTGGAAGCAACGTCCTCAAAAAAGGTCCTGTTGACATAATGTTGGGGTTGTTCCATTGGAGTGGTTTGTTGAGTAGATATTGTAGAAATTAATTGTAAAAATTCCAAGTTGAATCCTCTTCATTAAGATTCGAGTAAGTATTCATATAATATACACAGTAACGGCTGACAGTAAAATGGGTAATTAAATGGAATAATGAAGGTTAATTAAAACAGCCAATTTTCTTTAGCTGATTATAATCAGCATTAGTTTACATTTTAATGTGTTACGTTTCGTTACATTTAATAACTTCTTCAGACATCGAATAAAATAAATTAGTTATACAAAATAATTACTTATAAATTTAATTACCCATTTTACTGTCAACCGTTACTGTGTATATTATATGAATACTTACTCGAATCTTAATGAAGAAGATTCAACTTAGAATTTCTACAATTTCTACAATATCTACTCAACAAACCATTCCAATGGAACACCCCAACATTATGTCAACAGGACCTTTTTTGAGGACGTTGCTTCCACCTACGGGCGCAAGGTCGAGGGATGCTTCCGTTTGTTAAATAATACAGATTTTACTATTGTAAAGATTATTTATTTTCATATGGACCACTAGTTTATGTTTAATTTCTGAATTGGATGATTTTAGAATATTGTTAAAAATGTATCGATAATTTTGTATAAGTAATTTATTATATTCGATGTCTGAAGAAGTTATTAAATATAACGAAACGTAACACATTAAAATTTAAACTAATGCTGATTATAATCAGCTAAAGAAAATTGGCTGTTTAATTAACCTTCATTATTCCATTTAATTACCCATTTTACTGTCAGCCGTTACTGTGTATATTATATGAATATAAAAAATATGCATTTATTAATTTATTTAATATAAAAACATATATAAAAAATGACAATTGAAGTACATACTGGTTTACGTTATAACTTTTATACATACCACAAATTGTTAATTCGTTGATTACCAATTTTATCAATGTAAGCATTCACTTGCTTACTATATGTTAATTCTTTAATGCTCATAAATAAATAAAAACTGGGTATACATTTCAGTTTCTAATGGGAATCCTCTAATTATTTATGATTTTATGACGTCATTTTATCTGTTTAAGTTTTTATGATGATCACAAATGTGATCTTATTTAACAATATGTAGTGGATGTTCAGTTTGTCAGAATTCAGTTTAAAAGAGTGAAAAAAAGTGACACTTTGCTTTTAATTTAGGAATGAACGATTCTAATTGGACGTTTCCTTAGTTCCAATAGACGTATCCTTAGTTACCAGAACTGACCAACGCACTTGACTAAAATGAAGGCAAATACAATTCTATACAAAATAGGCTTGGATTTGAATATTTAATGAAATTTAAAAAAATCTTATAGACAACTCGTGTTAGCGTGCTTATTTTTCACGCGTGTGCAATACCACACTTGTGAAAAAAAGTTGCACTTCTAACACTTGTGGTCTAAATAACGATTAGTGTAAATTTTATTTGTAGTTTATGGGAACGCAAAGCTATCATTTAACTGAAACTTTATACTTTGATGTACAATAATACTCACTTAAATTTTATTGTAAATACTAACAATTAAACTTGTATATTTACTTAATTTTAACTTCTCGTTATCAATTTTAAAATATTGAAATATGAAATCCTAATAATATAAAAGCTGAATAGTGTGAATCGCTCTAAGAATATAGATATAAAATTTAGGAAACTTGAAATGTTAACAGTGAAACTTTTGTAGAATAATTTAGATAAGTACTACACTGGAAATGTTTACAAAATTTATGAGAACAACACTGGAACGACTAGTGCATGTACTGTTCATTCTAAAACTAATTAAGTGAGCGCCGGGAAATACATGCATGCATAAGAAGAGCAATACTCAAGGCAATCCAGGCCAGTTCCATCGCCGTACGAGTGATTCCAGTATGCCAAAAAGTCCAAACTCCATTATTTGAGGTTATCCGTTGGTGAGATTCAGCCCGCCGCCAAAATAAACAATTGGGAGATTGAAGCGGGCCCCATAAACAAATGCTAGAAACCAATGAGGATTAATGCCGCGAAAACCAAATAATTTAAATAGTTTCCAATAGAACTGTGATCGATTTCATATTCAATTTGACGCGATCTTGCAAACGGCGTCCGTCTTGGCTTATATTTGACCCAATTTCAGTTTCGATTGTGCGCAGTTAAGCGTATGCGGAGACAGATTCGCATTTAATAATTTTAATAAAATTATGCATTCAGGGTGGACCCAACCGAGATGAGTCTGTGCTTTATTGATTTGAGCTAGCGTATTATTGGATTAATTGCAGATAAATAAAATATTATAAAGGGCATACAACTATTTATTTTTATCTATCAATTTACAAGTAACTTTTAATCAACCTAAAATTTGATAACACGAATAAGAAAAATATTTGCGGGGTACCCTTATTTAAGAATTAAGAACCCAAATTACTACAGAACGTGTATTGGTTTTTCTTTGGTGTGCTGGGCATCAAACCAGTTATCGTGATGTAGCACATCGATTTGATTGTTTACTGAGGTCATTACCTACATGATGTAATTATGAGAATGACAAAGTTTCTTAACTTGGTAGGTAGTGGAAGGATTATTTTGCAATCGCTGTACAAAGAGACAAAATGTCCAGTTTATTAGAACAAAATTTACTCCCCACAGTTATTTAGTCATTAATTCAATTTTATATGTTCCATTAATGGTATTCACTATAAAATTTAAAAACTTACAGAAATAAGTGTGGATTATTTTAATAGGAAAGACTATGTTAATAGCATTACAAGGTGTTGGTGACCATGGACTGAATTTTGTCGATGTCGATATCCCAGTTCTGTAGATACAGACGTTGGCATTTTCCTAATTCAATATTTTATAATAAAATAACAGAATTAGTAATTATTTTGTTATGTAGGTTATTACATTCTTGGAAACAATACATACCCGCTACTGCAATAGGTGTTCACCGTACCGTGATGATGTTTACTTAACGAAAGCTCAAAAGTTGTTTAATAAAAAACTAGGTTCTGGTTGTGTATCGATTGAGCATGCTTTTGGATTACTAAACCGATTTAGCTAACCGTATCATTTCAAATTATGAGAACACAGGAAAATATGCATATTCATTTTTGGGTGCTGTGTATTACACGACCCAAATAAAGAACAGCAAATCTTTAATATTGAAGAACAAGTGACTCATGATCAGCCAGACGAAACTAATCTCAGAAATTATGAAGAACCAGGAGTTGCCGTCAACTATTCACATGAAGCAATAATTAAAAAATTTTTTTAGAATTAGATTTATGTATTTTATATTTATATTTAATAATATTTAAAATAGACAATTGGTGTATACATGCACACATATTTTTACACTTTATTTTTCATTTTCTTTCAATTAATTGTTCTAATAAATTATTTTTCGCTTGATGTTGAAAGTTTCGTGCAATAGCTTCTTTTTTTTCATCGCCTCAGTACCTGAACGAGCTGGTTTAGGTACTGGTATGCTACTACTTGACCACAGCGCAGGTGATTTTCTTCCTCCACTTCTTAATGATGCCAAACTTCTATACAGTTTAGCAAAGTATTAGAAAAGTTACCTAATTGGCTAAACTGCAGAACCCGGGGACAATTCCCCTCCTTTATTTGTAAGGGATTTACAATATTAGTTATGCTTACTAGAACAACATGGTTAATAAGAATTGATATTAACAATAGGAAGGAAATTGGCCCCGGATTTTGCAGTTTTGCCATATAGTTCACTGATAATACCACTTAAAATTTGGTGGTGAATATCCCACAATTTGCGCTGCATCGGTTTCAAGAATTTCCACAACCAGTTCTTTTAATATGATTCTTTTTTCTTGAAGAGTATTTGCATTTGGCACTAATGGTGACACAATGCTGGCCTGCTAGAACAGTATCCAGACAATATAAAAACTTTCTTTACTGGCAATTTGGTGAAGAGCATATCTGCGGCCAACGTTGTCGATTTGGTCTTGCTACAGGGCTACCGAAGATGACAGCTTAGCTGTCGAAATACCTATTTAGCAGTTGTTAAAATATTTGTGTGGTTATGAGTTTTCAACGAATTGTGTCTGATTCAAACCACAGGCTTCAGCAGTGTTGTAGAGTAATATGTTCGATAATTCTCGTAAACATAAAAAACAATTTCACCAAACTCTTGCATTTGTTTCTGCACTGTTGCGCGGTATATGAGTATTCATGCTGCAGTTACCTTAGCTATTATTACCCACATTCGTCTTCATGTTTTAACTTTTATTTCTTTGACAAGCTGCTTTTTGGCCTGGTATAATTCAATCAACTGCTATGTATCGGTCCACGCTGCTACCTCGCAATTGCCTATGTTATCTGGTAAATTAACGTTTTCCATATCTAAAGCCTCTTCTTCTTGGAAAACTGCAATATTTGTAGCGTCGCTACTCAATTTAACATTATTACTGTAGTCTGGTATTCTCAGAAGCAAAAAACGATTTCCCATGATTTTTACCAACTGTCCATCTGCTTCTACCGCCCCAAGTGGCGGTTGATGTTGTAAACCAACTTAGACTTTTCTTTTTCCTCCTCAGCAACTAGAGCAAAATTGAGCAGGTGTAAGCTGTTTAGAGCAACGTACTTTACTCAAACAAACAGAACTTGAACAAATGCTCAACGGCAAACAAATGCATTTATTAACTCTAATCAGCTTGGAGCAGACGAACGAACGAACCTATGGTTTTCTTGTATGTGTCGTCATATGTTTAACTAATTTTTGTTTCTTTGTAACTTTATAATTACAAATAAAATATCAATAAGGTCTTTCTCTACTGTGTGTCTTCATGTGCCTCGCTAATTTACCTTTCTCTGCTGCTTTATAGCCGCAAAAAGAACATGGATAAGGTTTTTCGCCTGTATGTGTCCTCACATGGTTAACTAAGTTACCTTTCTGTGCAGTTTTAAATTTGCAAATTGAACATGAAAAAGGTTTTTCACCCGTATGAACCTTCATATGATTAACTAAGTCAACGTTTCTTGCTGTCCTATATTCGCAATAGGAACATTTATGAGGTTTCTCTCCTGTATGTCTTTTCATGTGCATCACTAAAGTACCTTTATCTGCTGATTTATACTCACAAATAGCACATAAATAAGGCTTTTCCCCTGTATGTGTCCTCATATGCTTAACTAAGTTACCTTTCTGTGCAGTTTTAAATTTGCAAATTGAACATGAATAAGGTTTTTCACCCGTATGAACCTTCAAATGATTAACTAAGTAACCTTTCCTTGCTGTCCTGTATTTGCAATAGGAACAGTTATGAGGTTTCTCTCCTGTATGTCTCTTCATGTGCATCACTAAAGTACCTTTCTCTGCTGATTTATACTCACAAATAGAACATAAATAAGGTTTTTCGCCTGTATGTGTCCTCATATGAATAACTAATTTAGTTTTATCTATTCCTTTAAAATTGCAAATAGAACATGAGTACGGTTTTTCGCCTGTATGTTTACTCATATGAATAACTAAATTATCTTTCCTTGCTGCTTTATACTGACAAATATAACATGAATAAGGTTGTTCGCCTGTATGTGTCCTCATATGGTTCACTAAGTATGCTTTCCGTGCTGTTTTATATTCGCAAATAGAACAGGAATGAGGTTTTTCTCCCGTATGTGTCCTCATGTGGATAACTAACTTATCTTTCCTTGCCGCTTTATACTCACAATTAAAACAAGAATAAGGTTTTTCCCCTGTATGTGTCCTCAAATGGTTCTTTACGAGTTCTTTTCGTGTTGCTTTATAATCGCAAATAGAACATGAATAAGGTTTATCGCCTGTATGTGACCTCATATGGATAGCGAAATCATTTTTCTGGACTGTTTTAAATTTGCAAATTGAGCATATATAAGGTTTGTCACCTGTAGGTGTTCTCATATGCCTAACTAAATTATGTTTCCTGGTTGCCTTGTAGTCACAAATGGAACATAAGTGAAATTGTTTTGCATAAGTCCTACTATGTTTTGAGAAATTATTCTGATCTTCTGTTACGCATCCAGAGATCTTGCAAACAAACCGTTCTTCTAAAATGCTTCCGCTTGCTGCACACATAACAACTAATTCATCTTTCATATCCAGTTCCTCCTGTTTAACATTTAGTTCGAGATAGGTTGTGTTGTTGATAATGTTATCAACGATCTCTTGTACATTTAAGTTTGCAACTACTTTACTGTCTTCGATTTTCATTTGTGATTCTTGTAAGCTGCTGGCCGTTGTACTACACAAATTATTATCAATAAATTCCTGTTTCACGTTCATTTTGATAACAGAAATGAATAGTCCAAATTTATCAAATGCAATATCTGAAAACGAAATGCAACACGAAATTCAGTTAGGTTAAGTTAGTTATGTTTATTTACTAACCTGCTATCACTCAGTTCTAATATTTTTACTTACACCGAATATCTTGAAGAAGCAACTAATATCGTGGATTGTCAAGGACAAACCGGTAAACGTGCAGTTTAGGTCACCCAGATTAAAACAAACCGATCGGCACCACTCGGGTCAGAATATGCAGGGTTGCCAGACTGAATCCATGCGCGTTTGCACGTGCTACGTTATTACGTTACCAGACATAATTTTTGCCGCATGTTCGGTTGTTTTTCAATGAACTTTAGTAGTTTTGGTAATCCTGCTGTTATTCAATTTTCTGCATTTATCTTTGATGGCAGTACGCTACGAAATTATTTAAAAACTGCAGTAATAACTAATAACCCCTAATACGGGGTGGCTATAAATATCTGATATCACATTACCTTTGGAATCAACACCGCTTTATTAAAGTGATGAATCCAACTAAACTAAATGTCATTAATGTCATCACAACTAAAATTCCTATCTGTCAAAAATTATTACAGATTGCAATAAGTAATGGAGTTAGAACAGGAGATTTTCATAATCGGGTCGTAGGCTAAACTGCAGAATCTGGGGCACATTCCCCTCCTCTTATTTGCATTTTATTACATTTCATACCAATACTTATTATAATTGAAATATGTATAATGCTAACCAACATTTATAAGTAGCTAATTTCATGGCTACCGAGATCTCAGATGTTTATGGCCACCCGTATAATTGAAATAAAATGACACCTGTTGGAAAAGGAAGATACAGGGGTGTGTAGGGTAGAAATAAAATCTACTGTATTTGTAACTAAACCGTCAATCAGTGCAATAGTATATTGTGTATCTAGGACGAAAAGAGTAACATTCCCAGACGACTGTGAATGTTGTTGGGCGAGGAGAATGTCGAGCCCAACAACACAGGAGCCTGGGAATGTTGCTTTTTGTCCAAGATACACATACTATTTTTCCGCCGATCGATATGAGTAATTAAAAAAATTAGGAAATAGTACTCGAATATTCCCTGCCTAGGCTGGAAATATTATTCCTGTACAGTTTTATTGTAAATTACCTAGCAACGGCTGATGTAATAGATTGTTTGACTTTGCTCAACAAAATTTTGTCAATAATGTGACAGTTCTAGTACGATTGGCGGAAAAGTTTATTATTGAATATAAAAAAGTGCAAGACATGTAACTACAAAAATTAAATTAAATTGTTTATAAGAAAGCGTAGATGTATTTACAAAAAAATAAATTGAATTGTTAATAAAACAAAGCCTACATGTTTACCAAAATTAAATTAAATTGTTTATAAAAAAGCGTATGTAGATGTATTAACAAAAAATTAACTGAATTGAAATGAAATACAGTGCTTTCGTAAAGTAGTGAATGAATTCGTTAAAAATTCAAGGAACAACTTTTGGAAAAAACGTTCAGATGATTTTAAATTTTTATTTTAAAAATCTGGTGTGATATACGCACACAACTTCCTTTTAGAGTGATCTTATAATTAGACAAAAATTTGATTTTTAATTTTTCAACATTTGTCAAAAATTTTAAAAAATTACAAATTTTACAAAAACCGTACAAAATAGAGCGTTAGTGCAAGAGACAAATGTTCTCTAGAATCCTAAGCTGAATTCAAAAATGTAAAAATATACCCGGTGTTCTATTTAAAATATGAGTTAAAAATAGGAAAAAAACAAAAGAAACCCATTTTAGAGGTATTCAGCTGGAAAATCACCTATCTCACATCAATACACATTAAAAATTTAATAAAAATGTAAAGTTTGAAAAAAATTGTTAAAGCCGTTTTTGAAATAAACTGCATACATACAGGGTGTCCCACGTATGAGGTATGACGTTATCGATAATTTTTTGAAATGGCAATCCATATTTTTCATTACGGAATTTGAAAGAACGCATCTTTTTACTTACGCTAAGATGATTTTTGAGTATAGGTCCGATGATCAAATGATAAAAATTGCAAATTACTAAATTCAGTTGCAATGATAATTTAAAAAACAACTAAATTAAATGTAAAAATTGTGCACCGTTGTCTGCCTGACAGTAACTAAGACGACCGTCATGGTTTTTATCGATTGCTGTCATTGATAAAAGCGTAAAATCATACTTCTTAAAATCAAATTTAGTATTTTGCAAATTTAATATTTTTATCTTAATTTTTGGTCATGTGAACTATACGCAAAAATAAGCTTAGCGTAAGTAAAATTATGCGTTCTTTCAAATCTTGAATTTTTTACGAATTTATCCGCTACTTTATAAAAAGCACTGTAGTTAATTTCAATTCAGTTTATTTTTTTTAATACATCTACATAGGCTTTTTTATAAACAATTTAATTTAATTTTTGTAGTTACATGTCTTGCACTTTTTTATATTCAATAATAAACTTAGCACTAATTGAAGGTTTAGTTACAAATACAGTAGATTTTATTTCTACCCTACACATCCCCGTATCTTCCTTTTCCAACAGATGTAATTTTATTTCAATTATATTAGGGGTTTAGTTATTACTTCAATTTTTAAATAGTTTCATAGCGTACTGCCATCAAAGATAAAAGCAGAAAATTGAATAACAGCAGGATTACCAAAACTACTAAAGTTCATTGAAAAACAATCGAACACGCGGAAAAATTATGTCTGGTAACGTGATCACGTAGCACGTGAAAACACGCATGCATATATGGAAAACAGGAGATTGCTAAGTGCTGCCTGCTTGTATCACAAGTTAATCTTAGAAAAAAGTCCACTCTATTTATATACGAAAATCTCCTTTAGAACAGACGTACATAATTTAAATTTACGATACAAAGGCGGGATCACTCCTCCAATACACCGCACCTCTATGTACGAAGGAGCTTTTTCTTTTAATATTTATAAAGTCTATAGTTCTGTCGCGAATTTATTGAAAAATTTACCGTTAAGTTCATTTAAGCGCAGGTTCCGCTACGTTTTGTTAAACAGGCAATAATACATCCTAAATTTGTATTACTATATAATAATACTTTTATATATGTATATATACATATTAGATTAGTGCTGTGCATTCTCTTTCGTTCTTTTTTTTATTATTCTCTTTTTTCTTTATTCTTAAATACGTTTGCCCTCCATATAAAGACAGTTGCAACATTTTATTTATTTTAATTATTTTATCTATACTTTTTTCTGTTTCATTTTTCTTTTTATGTTTTTAGCGCCGGTGTTTCGGTTGTGGTTCGGGCTTGGTTGAGCCTGGCTTAGATGGACAGGGGTACATCCAAATATCTTTATTAATATATTTATAATAAATTGTTGTTGCAAGCTCTCTTAAAATGGTGCGCTTTTCTTCATTTTGGTTTTGGTACGACTGAACCGCAACTTAAATACCGGAGTTTATATATAATCTTATTAGAAATTTTTGGCATTTTTTTATCAAGGTATATGTGGAAGATCAGGCACTGCAGTTCAGCGCCTGTACAAATACCTTGTGATTCTTGTATAATGTATTTACTCCCATATATATATATATATATATTAAAGGTAAACATTTCAGGGTGTCATACCGCTTAATAAATTTGAAGATTTCTTCAACTGGTTGAAGAACATCTTGAATGGCGTTTGGGGTTGGACGACGTTTCGACGAAATCACATTCGTCATTTTCAAGTCCTTTTAGTCCTGGTTTGGCTTCTAGTTATGCGGCAACACGACGGACTGTCAACTTGATGTACAGCTGTACATCAAGTTGACAGTCCGTCGTGTTGCCGCATAACTAGAAGCCAAACCAGGACTAAAAGGACTTGAAAATGACGAATGTGATTTCGTCGAAACGTCGTCCAACCCCAAACGCCATTCAAGATGTTCTTCAACCAGTTGAAGAAATCTTCAAATTTATTAAGCGGTATGACACCCTGAAATGTTTACCTTTAATACATATCAGCCGCGAAAACCTTCGTAATATATATATATATATATATATATATATATATATATATATATATATATATATATATATATACTACTTGTGTTTGTAATAATAGTACAGGAATCAACAATTTATTATTATTATTATTCAGTCTGGCAACCCTGTCGGTTAGTTTACAACTGGGTGACCTAAACTGCACGTTTACCTAATGTTGGGCTAGGGCAGGGGTGGCGAACCATTGGCACGCGTGCCATTGATGGCACGCCACAAAATAATTTGGGCACGGCAGTAATTAAGGAATTTAGGTACCTAATCGAAACAATTTATATTTAACAATGGATTGAACATGAAGCTTCAAGGCGCAAATAAAACAATTATTGTTATGATAGATCTCATTCATGCTTTCGAAGCTAAATTGCCAGTTTTCAGTAACCATATTGTTACCAAAAAGTACAAGTATTTCCCAAACTTGAAAAAATCTCTTTGGATTTACATGAAAAAACAGACCAAGCAAAAGTCAGTGGAGAGTTTAATTCGGTAATTAATTCTTCAATCAAAGAATTTTCAACGAGATTTTCTCCGTCCAAAGAATTACCGGAAACACTGAAATTTATTATATATCCTTATGTAACTTTACTTGATAAACTGAACTTGGCCAAATTTGATTGGTTGGAAACTGAAGAAATTGAAATGCAGCTGATTGATTTCCAGTCTAGTTCAATATGGATTCAAAAATTTTTCGAAATTAGAAAAGAGTTAGAATTAAATGAAATAGAAAGATTATATGTATCAGGTAATACCGTATAAGTAAAAATGCCAATATCAAAAGTATGGAAACGTGGAATTTAATTCCAGACACATTTAGTAGTCTGAAGAAGTTGGCTTTTGCTATCTTAACAATATTTTGATCTACCTATGCTTGTGAGTCATTATTTTCAGAAATGAATAACATTAAAGACTCGCTTAGAAGCCGTTTCTCAGATGAATCCAGTCCAGCTTGCATTCTGCTAAAAGTAACAAAGTATAAAGCTAATATAAGTTATTTAGCATCTAATTTGCAACAGCAAAAGTCGCACGATTTTTTTTTTCATTTAAATAAACGTAACGTCACTATTGCTGTACAAAATGTATATTTTCTGTTGCAAATAAAGAGTTTTAAGTTGATAGTATTTAGTTTTATTTTTTCCCCATTAATCACTAAGTCAAGATTGTTTGATGGCACGTCATGGACTCATAACGCATTTCTTTAGAAAAAATGGCACGTAGATGAATAAAGGTTCGCCACCCCTGGGCTAGGGCAACATAAACCATAATTTTGGCAATATAATAACAACTAGAACGCGCGTGGCCAGCCTCCGTCTGGCCCTGCCAGCGTAAAGAAACGGTTAACAATAAAAATGCTTGCTTAAGCTGGTAGCCAGCCTACGTCCGGCCCTGCCAGCGTTAACAATACAAATGCTTGCTGTTGACGGTCTCGCCACTCGGGCTTACTATCGGCATGTGCGCGCGCCATTGCTTACGGTAGGACGGCCGGCATCAGCTCTTATAATATAAGATTTCACCAAATGTAATTCAAAAGAACTACTCAAACATACTTACAGGGTGTCCTGCAACAGAATATCCAACCCTGGGGAATAATTTAAGTGAACGTTTTATGTCTGTAATGCAACATACACACACGATCATTGAAAATGAACAGGTTTATGCAACACATGTTACAAATTTGAAACAATGCTTTTAGAAGGCTACTATAATTTTCAAAAATGTTATAGAACTGTAGATGTAAATAATATTACTGATCATGTATAGACAATTCAGAAAACGTAAATCAACTACTGTAATGTTGGTTACATAGCCTTGTTCATTTTCAATAATTTTTTGTGTACCGTATGAATCATGAATTTAATTTAATAATAATATCCCGATATCCAATGGTATCATGTCATGTAACAGTTGTATGTTTTAACTGGTGGTGTTGTAAAGGGCAACCAGAGTTGTTGTTTACATAATTATGAAGTAGTAAAAAATAACTTGAATTGATATTCTACGATAAATAGTCACGTTATGGGTTAAATTCCCATTAATTGAAGAATAATAATTGATGATTTGATACGTAATAGCAATATAGTATTCTTTATGATCAAATTTGACTGTGGGTCACAAGTATTATTCAAATGTACAATTCAAGATTGCTTGATGTTATTTAAAGTGGTATCTTACTACGAAGCCAGTAAAAAAGTGTAAGTGAGTGTTGTGGTATGCGGTTGAACTGTCTATTCACATAATAAGGGGGTCAAAAAGCTACAACGAGTCTTTATTTGGTCGAGAACAACCCAGGAACGTGTTTGATGACTAACATTTATCCAGTTAGAAGCTGGGATAACACAATCAGGTACAAGATATACTATTAGGAGGTTAGTGTCCATTTCCTATGCAATATTAAGAACTTATATAGCAAGTTTGGTGCGGCAAATCATTAAAACAATTGTAAATATATAATTATAAATTAAATTAGAATAATTAATGTTAAATTTGATAGTGATTTGAGTACTCGACGGTTTTTGGTCATTATAATTTGAAATTTAATTTATTGAGACAGGTTATTTTTAGCATCGTAATTTAAATCAAGTTTGGATATTTAAACATTTCACTAAAATATTTTGGCAATATCTATTTAATTTTTGTAATGTCAGATCAAACTTTGAAGAGATGTGAACAAACTGAAGTATGAATTTAATTTTGTGTAATACCTGAAAAGTGCATTCGATTTACGATGTCAAATAATTATTATATTTTAAATGAATTCAGTCTTTAACTACAATAAAAAGTTGTTAGTTGAACATTTACCCATTCAGCTGGGAACAAGGAATCCCATAGCTTGAAAACTGACTAGTCGAGGCATTAAAATTAAAACTATAATTACATGACATAATTCATAATGTCAAATTGATTTATGAGATACGTCAATTTCTATTTACTTCATTAAGAAGTAAGGTAAGTACATAAGGAGCTATACCTGCTGGTGTTTCCATTTAATAGATAGTAAAAGGGTATATTTAATTTAATATTATTTGTAATAACCCCGCCAGATGGTGGCATATTACACGTGATATATTAAAACTTCTAGAAAATAAGATTTAACAGTAAAATTAAATATAACAATAGTAACGGCGGTCTCTCGCATTTAGCTGAATTCTTAACACTATTACAATCTTCAGACAAATTTTGTGACTCCTACTGAACAATATGGCAATTTTGAGGTAAGTGTAATTGAAATTAGAAAATATTGTCTTACATTTAAACGTAATAATGCTAATGCAGAAGTTGATCGTCACGGAACTTTCTAGTGACGTTACAATTTGATTATTTAATTTAAATGTTAATTTAACAATCCGTTGAAAATCCAATATGAAACGCAGCAGTTTTGTATAGAAACCAACATTTTGACAATAATATTAATCAACATCAGAGTAGGTATCTATATAATAATTTAAAATATTAAAAGTAACACTGTATGTGATGCGCATTTATTTTATACTTATTTGGAAAACAGAACCCAAAGCGGTTAACTTGGCTCTCAGTTACCCACCCCGTTATCTGTAGGTCGTGGAATACCAAAAGGGTCTATGTTAAACACTATTTTATGTTCTATATTATACCGTGCGTCCACAAGACTACGCACCATAACCCTGGACTGATGCTAGTTTATTTTAAAGATCTACCCTTTCGGTGACAATTGATGGTCAAACGGTTGCTAAGCTTTGACCATTAAAATTGTGCCTTCTGAAATGATCAAACGTTTTTGAATGGTCTTGGTTATACAACGTATGAATAATATGTGGGTGGCACCACAAAACAATGGTGGCACTGTAAGTCGATGTCAAATTCGAGGTTATCAGGTTAGGTTTTGCGTCAATCTGTGTCAAAATTGACGCAAAACCTAACCTGCTAAAGTAGCATTTGACACCACATGTCAAATTGAATAAGACTTAATCGTTTATTGCCATAGAAAAATAAATATTATAGGGTTTGTTATTAAGATGTTTCGTAAAAGCAAGAGCTGATCTTTGGGATAAATTAACATTGCTCTGATTCCATGGTGCGAAACCCTGTGGACACACGGTATACTGACGACACGTAGTTATATTTCTGATTTGATCTTGAAAAATGGCACACTGAACACTGTGGGTTTTGACCTTGATTATATTAATCGAATTTCGACTCAACTTTCTTATTCTAATTAAACCTACAAAATCGGTTATGTTCATTTTATGCGTTTTTTATTAATGTCTGTATCATAGTTGTCCTTTAATGTACTTTTTATTTCTTTCTTTCCTCAATTTCTCATTGCTCTATGTTTTTTAAATATTATATATAAATATACTTCTCCTTGGCTTGTACTTGCCTGCCTCAAATGAGAAGGAGACTTCCAAAATGCGTTTTGTCCATTTTTCATAATTTTCAGGAAAGAAGAAAGTTTACTGTGAAAAAATAGTGCATATTGCAACAAATTGAGATGTGCCACTTAATAGGTCACAAAACATTGATAATAATGACAAAAAGGGCCAAACATTAAGTGGTTTATTTTTCTGTATTAACAGCAAAATTGGGGGGGTTAAAATGCTTTTTGATCTTCCAGAGGTGACAAAATGCATTTTGTTTGGAAATGACGTAAAAAAGGCGAATTTTTGTAGTAAACTAATATTAGATTTTCCATTTCCTCCAATTAACACTAGTTAAATATAATGTATTAAACACTGAGAAAGCATTAAAAGTACCAAAATAAAGGGCAGTAACAGATTATTCAATGGTGACATCAAAATGCATTATGTCTATAATATTTGGACAAAACGCATTTTGAATGTCCTTACGTATAGGACAACATGCATATTGAACGTCCAAGCCACTTTTGCAGCACATTTTAAGTAGGACAGAATGGGTTTTGAATGTCCAGGATAATGTTAAAAAATACTCCTTTAAACATGGAATGCAACGCCATCTGTAACTAAAAAATTTTAATTTTCGGACGAAACGCATTTTGGAAGTCTCCTCCTCCCATGTTAATAGGTCCTTACATTCCTTGTTACTTAAATGGCTATTATTGAATAGTATGCAATAACAACATGCTTTTGACGTATGAAAAATGTCAAATAATAGCCTCCTTTAGGAAATGGAAGACGAAAAAATAAATTATAGTACTGTGGTGCCCTAGAGGGCTCTGAAACCATATACATGTTAGAGCCAGTGTATATAAGAGAGTACCGCCATTCTTTGATCCGTGAAAATGCCGCCATCGCCGCCATTTTTGTTCCCATCAGCAATAACTGGCAACAAGCATTATCACTAGACTTATTTGTTTGTTTGTTAATGGACAAGGTTTAGGCATGCAGAGTACCAGGTACCTTAGACACCGACTGCTTTGTCATATGGTCAAAGTCCTACTTAGAATTTTGCCGAGACTAAGGAGTTCCAACCCTAGCAAGCGATCTTTTACATGCTACACATCGTAGTAACATGGGACCCACGGCTTTTACATCACTTCCGAATTATGGCATTCTGTAGAGGCTTTCATCTGCATTTTTTATTTTTGAAAACCTCACCGGGACCGAGAATCGAACTCGCGACTCTTAGATCAGTAGTCAGAATGCTTACCACTGAGCTACCGACCCCGGCTAGACTTATTTGTGTTGAAACATTATTTTTGCAGTGAGGTTAGGTTTCACGTTGAGTGGTTGACATTTAATTATTTTAAACTTTAGTTGTGCCTATTATAAACTTGAAATCTGATTTTATAAATTACTTTAACTAGATAGGTATTGAACTGAGGACAATTTCCGTTTATACTAAATCGTACTACAATTTAAAAGAATTAAGATGTCAACCAGTCAACACGAAACCTAACCGCACTGCAAAAATAATAACCAGAAACGTATGTACCAACACAATTCCATCTAGTGGCAATGCATTTTCTAGATTGCATTTCATATAAAAAAAAATACCGGATAGTAGCGATGACTCTTTACTTTACACAAGAGCCGATACATTTTTCAAATGTTTACTGGCCTACGATAGCCCCATGTCGAGCAAAGTTCAATAAATTTTACAAGTACAAGATAATATAGTTAAATTGGCCTTTTATTATAAAAAATAGGTAACGTAAATTCATATAGTCTGTTAATGTTTAACTAAAAGCTTTTACCTACAGATTTTGTTCGAACATAAAAAAAAAGAAATTTAATAGAACGTAATAGGAATTGCTAAACGTAAAAATTTTTGTTTTAAGAGTAATCGCGTAATAGGCGTGGATAAAAAGTAATAAATCTGTTACAATGATAATAGGGTTGGCAACACCGAAAATAACTACTTAAACATACTTACAGGGTGTCCTGCAACATAATATCCATGGCCTTAGGACTATTAGTGAACATTTTTGTACCGTCACATATTTCAACTGGTTTTCTAGAAAATGAAATTTAACAGTAAAATTAAAGATAACAGTACTAACGGCTCTATCTCGCATTTAGTTAAATTTGTAACACTTACTACAATCTTTAGACGAAGCTTGCGACTCATATTAAACAATATAGCATTTTTGAAGTAAATAATTGTAATTAAAAAAATTTGACTTACAAAGGCAGGCCTTCATTTTTTATTTCTGCTTGACAATATGTTATCAACCAAATTAAATTCTTTCTTACCTTTTATAATTCTGTTATAATACTTCTTATACCTACTTTCCTTACCTTCCTCTAATAAAATTTTGAGCATTTAGTTGAACTTGTGGTTTTAATAGCGTTGTATGCATAGGAATTTTAGTTCTTGTATGTCAACTCATTACAATTTGTGCTGGCGATAAATGCAGTCCAGTGATTAATGTATTTCTATATTCGAAAAATCCGAATGTAAATCTTGATTATAATCTCTAAATTTTTGAGTACATTTTTTGCTGTTGGAACTACTATTTCAGCTTGCCAATTGCTGCATGGGTATATCTAAGAACTAAATGTAAATTTAAAATTTCACTTTCTAGCAGTCTTTACACTCAAATAAATTACATGGATTGGTATTTGCCGCCACCTCTTTGGCACTCCAAGAGTAGGAAATATTATTTTTAATTCATCAATACTTAGCGGTCTTAAATTTAAGAGATATTCCCAACCATTTGAATATGTAATCTTGTAATGCCAGATAAATTTTCTCTTCAAACTGTAAAATGTCATTGCAATTATATTAAAAGATATTTCTAGAATATCATAACAAATTAATGACCCTTTAGCATTTGAATTGCCATACCTTTTACATACTATGCATCTTGCTATTATATGTACTTTCAATTTCTACGCTAAGACCAGGAAAAAACTAGTTGTCAAGCCTTTGACTTTGTTTAAGATGGCCCTAGTGTAATAAATTTAATATGTAAGGCCGTAATGAATTTGGCATTACAAGTAAGTTATTAAGAAACACCAAACCATCCCCTTTTTTAAATGTTAAATAATAATGCAATCTCCTCCTCCTTAATCCGTTCACCCCTCGTACGTAGGGGTATGGTGGCATCATGAGTTAAGTAGTTGAGTTGATGGTCGTCTTCCAGAGATTTCTATCTTGAGCTGAGTGGGTAGCTTCTTGTAACGTTTGTCCTGATATCGTCTTCATTTGGTCTATCCATCTCATTGGCGACCTGCTCATAAGGACGGCGTTCTTCATTTTTCCTTGAATTACTAAGGTTTCCATGGCATTATCACCTCTCGCGAGATGTCCAAAGTATCTGAGGTATGACTGGGATAAGGTTGTGATCAGCCTTTTCTTTATGCCGAGTTCTTCTATGATTGATTGGTTTGTGCGGTGTGCAGTCCATGGTATGCGTAGCATGCGTCGGTGCGCCCACATCTCAAAAGCATTGATTCTGTTCTTGTCTGCTTTTTTTATTGTAATCTCGGCTGCGTACGTTGCTATGGGAAAGATTAGCGTTTGTATTAATCTTTGTTTGCTGTTCTTAATTATGCTTGTGTCTTTTCAGATTTTTGTGAGCAGTGTGGTTGCAGTACGTGCTATTGCCAATCTCCTTCGAATTTCCGATTCGCATTGTGCTGTATTTGTTATCGTTGATCCGAGGTATTGGAATTTCTCCACCACTTCGTATCCCGCGATTCTTTGGATCTGCTGTTAGTTAGGATTTGCACTGTCTATAATCATCACTTTTGTCTTAGATTCGTTGATTTTTAGGCCGCAGGTTCTGCTGGCATCTACTAGTCTATTCATGATCGTTTCCAGTTCTTCTTCACTTGGTGTTATAATGAGGGTGTCATCCGCGTATCTGAGATTACTTATACGTCTGTCCCTAATGGTTATTCCGCCTTCCCATTCATCCATTACTTTGGCATTACGTATTCTGTGTATCTGTTGAAAAGTAAGGGAGATAGGATACACCCTTGTCTCACACCTGCCTTAGTTGTGAAGGCTACTGAGTCTACGTTATTGACTCTTACTTTAGCGCCATTGTTCGCATAAAGATTTTGGATGAGTTGAATTAAGTGAGGGGGAGTTCCCATTTCGATTTGTATTATCCAGAGCTTATCTTATTTTACCGAATCCAACGCCTTGTGATAGTCAACAAAGCATAGGTAATCTTTATGTTGTATTCGCGTCCTTTTTCAATGAGTTGCCGTGTGTTTAAGATCTGTTCGCGTGTGCCGTTTCCAGACAAAACCTGTTTGTTCGTCTGGTATTTGTTGGAGGAGATATGACTTTAGGCGTTCGTTAATTATGTTGAGTAGTACCTTGCTGACGTGTGGTATCAGTGCAATATTGGATGATTATAACACACATTTAATTATTTACAACAGCACTAACAGAGCTTGTAGTTTAATGAGTAACATGCATAAAGGGAATTCAACATTATCCACCAAATAGGCAGTGGATCCGCCAACGCTAACGGCAACGAGTTTGCAACTGTCTACAACACCCCGCCTCAAATGCGAACAACTAAAAAAAGGAACTTAATACTACTTGTTTATTACATTTTTATCAACTAAGCCTAATCCTACACAATGTTTTAAATGTAACTCAGACGCAAGTCATTTGGTTAAAATATCGGCACTCATATTTTTAGTATCACAATAATTCAAATCAATTTGTTCAGTTTCAATGCACTGCCTCACAAAATAATGTCTTATATCAATGTGTTTGGTCCTGGAGCTGGACTTCAAGTTCTTTGCGATCTCCATTGCTCCCTGGTTATCACACAAGATCGTTGTCGGCTGTTCTAAACACACGTTTAATTCTGAAAGAAGGCCTCGTAGCCAAATAGCTTCTTGAGAAGCTGCACTCAGGGCCATGTATTCGGCTTCTGTCGACGATAAAGCAACCGTGGGCTGTTTCTTGGTGCTCCAGGAAACGGCAGCATTGGAAAAAATGAATGCATGTCCTGTAGTTGATTTGCGATCGTCAGGGCAGCCAGCCCAGTCGGAATCACTATAACCATAAGGCTCATAATTATTCTTACTGAATTTTAGCCCCCATGAAATCGATCCTTTTATGTATCTGAACAGGCGCTTTACAGCAGACCAATGTGCACGGCCTGTATTCTCACTGAATCGGCTGAGTATCCCAGCAGCAAATGCCAAGTCAGGTCTAGTTCCGTAGGCAGCGTACATTATGCTTCCAATGGCTTCCCTATAGGGTACACTGCTCATCTCTTCCTTCTCCTAAACAGTTTTTGGTCCCATTTCTTTTGATAATTTTGTGTTGGGATCTAAAGGTGTTGGGGCCGATTTGCATTCACTCATGTTGAATCTGTCAAGAACATGTCTCAGGTAATTCTCTTGGTCCAAAATGATGTCGTCATTCAGTTTTGTTACGCGGATACCCAGACAGTGGTTCAGGGGTCCCAAGTCCTTCATACGGAAAGTTTCAGTTAATTTGGTTTTTAACCAATTTTTGGATTTATCGTTGTTACTCAGGATCAAAAGGCTGTCGACATAGACTCCATGTACTAGCAGGTCCCCCGCCTGGTGTCGGACATAGACGCAGGAATCATGCCATGACGGTGTGAAATTTAATTTCTTAAGTACTGTATCTAGTTCTAGGTACCATACTCGACTTGCCATATACAGACTTCAACAAGCGGCAAATTTGACCATCAGGGAGCTTGACATAAATTTCTTCTGCGAGCTCTGGATGCAGAAATGCTGTGGTGACATCCATATGGTCCACGGATAATTCCTGTTGAACGGCAAGCGCGATTAAGGTGCGGATGGAGCTGGAGCGGATAACTGGAGAAAATGTTTCATCATAATCTGCACCACGTTTCTGCGAACATCCTCGGGCTACCAGTCGGGCTTTGTAACGAACGACCGTTCCATCGGGACCAAGTTTGGGTTGAAAAACCCACTTCATGGTAATGGCTTTACGACCAGGTGGAAGTTGCGCAGGAGTTCATGATCCATTAAGCCGATGAGATTCCAACTCTTTTTCCATTGCCAATTGCCATTCTTCCGCATCTTCCCCGCCAAGTGCTTCTTGCTCGGTGGTGGGGCTCGATATACAGAGCATGGCCTGGTTGCAAAGAAAATCATCGTTAAAAAAGAATTTGTTGGGTTTACTTACCCGTTTCGGATAACGAGGTTCTTGGTTATGATCTTCATCGTTCTTTTTATCTGTGATTGGCTCGCTGTGGGTACCGCTAGCGACTTCCACATCACCACTGTTGGAGGTAGCAGGAGGTATCGGTGAGCCAGGAGCATTGGGAGTAACATCAGCAGGTGGGCAATTTGTTTCAACTCTTGGTGGTGTTGTAGATATCATCTATGTTTCAGTAATGTATGGAACTGACGTTTCATTCGACGATGAATCACCACTCAGAGATTCGGACAAGGAACCCATTTGATCTTCGAAAAATATATCACGAGCTAATTTGTACTTCCTGGTTCTGGGATTGTATATCCTGTAGCCTTTGGTTTGCTCGCTGTAGCCCAATAAGATTCCTTCCCATGCTTTTGGTTCTAGTTTCGTTCGTTTGGAGTCCGGAACATGAACGAATACTTTGCAACCAAATGTGCGTAGATGGCTGAGGTTGGGACGTTTTCCACTCCATACTTCTTCTGGTGTTGAGTTTTCCAGTGCTCGAGTTGGGCAACGATTCCGAATATAAGTAGCTGTATTTATAGCTTCCGCCCAAAAGGTAGTGTCCAAGTTTGAGGCGAACAGCATCGTTCTGGCACATTCCAGCAGAGTTCTGTTCATTCTCTCAGCGACGCCATTTTGGTTGAGAGCTTCCGGTACAGTTCGCTCATGATGAATGCCCTTTTCTCGCAGATACTTGTCCATTTGTTTGTTTATATACTCGGTTCCATTATCGGTACGCAGACACTTTAAACGCTGGCCAGTCTGATTTTCACAAAGTGTTCAAAAACTTCATTTTTTGACCGCAAGAAACATGTAAAGCACCGACGCGAAAAATCATCAACAAATGTCAACATGTAACGGGCACCACCCTTGGATTTAACAGACATGGGTCCACATAAATCGGAGTGAACCACACCCAATACATATGATGCTCGCCGATCTGTATGTTTCGGAAATGGGTTGTGGTGAGCTTTTCTCTTAATGCAGCTTTCACACCTCATGTTTGTATTTTCGGTAAGTGACAGTCCATCACTCAGAGATTCTAACTTAAACATTGAATTTTGGTGTAAATGTCCTAACCGTTTATGCCATAGAGCGATATTGTCTGTGTTACGTACAGCCACATTAACAATTTCCTTGTCGGAAGCACAATCTAACTGATAGAGTCCGTTTGTTATAGTCCCCGTTCCCAAAACGTTAGTTTTCAACTTTCACAGCACCCTTTACAATTTTACATTGTCGATCATCAAAAATGACGGAAATGTTCAACGGCTTTTTAACTAATTGACTAACACTTAATAAATTTAACTTTAAGTCAGGCACGCATGCAACATTTTCAGCAATTAGAGTATTGTTGGTTGCCAGAGGTATGGCAATATTACCAGTTCCAGAGTTAGTCACAGTTTCCCCATTAGCCATGCGAATGGAGTGAGAATTGTTGGGCTCAAACGTCTCGTGCAACCCTTTTGTCAGATGGATTGTAGCACCTGAATCAATGCACCAGTTGTTCTCACTTAGGATAGGTTTTTCATGAACGAGAAAACATGATCCTGCTGTAGAAGTTGTCGGTTTCGACTTACTTGCTGGCTTATTTCCTTGTTTGTCCTTCTTCTGTGGTTTCTTGCACTGGTTTGATTTGTGGCCTCGACCGTTGCAATTGTAACAGCGGACTCCGGTAGTATTTTTGTTGCTTACAGATAGTGCTGAATTCTGGCACTTCTTGGTGTTCGAAGTGATATCCTGTTGGAGTAGAAGGCTTTTCACAAAATCTACGGTTGTGTCTTGATTGGAACCTCTGATTATGAGGACTAGAGGTTTGAATTCGGCCGGTAATTTTGCCAAGATGAATCCTCTAATAACACTGTCCTTCAGGGGTTCGCCTGCATTTTCCAACTGTTCAGTTATTTTCAGAAATTTGTTGATAAAGTCCTCCATAGAAGTGCTTTCCTCATATTTTAGTTCCAGAATGCTGGACAGTAATGCTACAACTCTTACTGCACCTTTGTCTTCGTACAGTTTTGAGAGTTCATTCCATGCATCCTTCGCTGTTTGCGACTTTCTCGTAACTGAGGCGATATGGACTTTTATGGATAAATTGATTTTAGCTAAAGCACAGCGATCTAGGTCCGGATCCACCGTATTATTCTCTGTAGGTTCGACGCAGCTCCACAGTCCTGAATCAATTGAGAAATTTTTCATCCAAAATGTCCACTCACCAAAATTCGAGTGACCGTCCAGGTGCTTAGCTTCTGGAAGTCCTCCCACGGAATGTGATGTGTGAGCAACGGTGGTTACAATTTGACGGGAACTTGCACTTGTTATCTTATCTAAATTCTGCTGTAATTTTTCCATTTGAGAACGTAAATCTCGCAGTTCTTCGTCTGCCATTTTGCTACTCGGTGCACGGAATATTTTTCACTTTCAATTCAAAGAAATGGAATTTAACACGGATCCCGGTACTACTCTTCCTTTCAAATCAATACGTACTTTGAGCCCATAACCTGTTGTAGGGGAGCGGTAAAAGAAAGAATATTGGACGATTATAACACACATTTAATTATTTACAACAGCACTAACAGAGCTTGTAGTTTAATGAGTAACATGCATAAAGGGAATTCTACATTATCCACCAAATAGGCAGTGGATCCGCCAACGCTAACGGCAACGAGTTTGCAACTGTCTACAACATGTAGTTATTACAGTTCGTGTGTGGTCCTTTTTTGTGTATGGGTATAAATATTGATTCACACCACTCCTATGGCCACTTTCCTGACTGCCATATCTTTTGGCGTGTTGCGTGTATTGTATCGATTCCGATTTCCCCTGTAGCCTTGATGATTTCCGCGGTTATGCCATCTGCGCCGGGCGTTTTCCTACTTCCTAATTTTTTAATAGATTTTTCAATTTCAATTCTTAGTATATTCGGCTCATGTTGTATTTCGTTCGTTTTGTGCATTGCATGTACCGTAGGGTCAAACTTCTGCTATTCCCTCTGCATTTCTAACTAAGTTACCACTTGAATCCTGTATACTTTGTGTGTATGGTTTGAACTCGCGTGCTAGATATTTCACTATTCTGTTTATGTGATTATTTTTGTCTCGCCTGCATAATTGTTTGATCTGCAGAGCTTCAAGTTTTTTTGCTCCATCGGTGAGTTTGATTTGGTGACTTCTCTCCTTTTTTCTATCATCCGTATAGTTTCCTCCGTCATCCAATAGTTTTGTTATACATTTCTGTCGTCTTGTGTGCACCTCTCTGCTGCTTTCGTGATCCATGTTTTTGTTTCCTGCCAGATTTGATTTGACCCTTTGGAGGTGTCTGTTTTTTTGCTGGTCTGTAATTCTTGTTGAAATTGTTCTTCTGCTTCGGGTTTTAACGGTTTTATTATTATTATTCTAGGTTTTTTGGTGTGTGGAGTTTGATCTTGAAGTCACCCTGTAGTAGTTTATGATCTGACCCACATTGGAGGCTTGGTTTCGCCTTCACGTTGTTGATCGATGTCCTCCATCTCGTTTTTATCGTCACGTAATCTATTTGATTTTTATACTGCTTGTTGGGTGAGGTCTACGTGAAAAGTCTTCATGGATGATGTTGGAAAGTTGTGTTCATTATGGTGAGATCATTGTCTATAGCTGTGTAGGGTTATTTGAATTAACCGGTCGCTTATTGGGTTGTATGCTTCTACGTATTTCGATATTTTTTTTTTATATTAAAAACGCAACACCGTTTCTCCCTGTTACGTTGGCTCCTGATATGTATACTGTATGCTCTTTTGTTTCAAAGTGTCCTTTGTCCTTCCAATGCGTATCAGATATTCCGCATATGTTTATGTTTTCTCTGATTAGTTCTTTTTCCACTATGTGGAGTTTGCCCGCTTGTAGCAGTCCTCTGACGTTCCACGTCGCTATTGCTATTTCTCTCCTTATTTCTAATTTTGGTCTTCCAGTAACCCATTTCCCATGCGTTGCCTGGTTGCTCGCAATCGCATGCCCAGTAGCTAATTTCACACCAGCTTGTAAGCTCTACGTACACCGTCTCGCAAATAATTCCTGTACCGCCGCGCATGCGCACGTAGAAGTCTTTGCTGTTGGCGAGTGACGCAGCGCCGGATTCCTTCTTGTAACAGCAGTTATTCTGAGCTGTTCATTGTCAGAATCAGAAAAGAAACCAACTCTCACCAGTTTTCAGTTTATTTAATATTTTGGTTCAAAATGTCTAGTGCCTCCGTATGGTGTGTTGAATGCAAAATAGCTTTTGTAAATGTATATAAGCTAAGAGCAGACATAAGAAAAACACACACAGGTCTGTACTTAATAGTTTTAATATCAAAGGTTACCTACTTAGTAAATTTTTAATGTTTTAGATAAATTGGATATTTTGTGTGCATTAAAAAAGAAAAATGATTGTGTCACTGTTTGCACAGTATGTAGCAGAGGTTTTACTCTAAAAAATAATTTAAAGACGTACATTCCACATGCCTACATAAAATGAATTCAAAGTCATGGCCATGCAAAGTACTTTTTGCCTACTAATTTTTGTTTAAACATTTTTAGATAATGAAAAGTTATAGCCACAATGCGTAACTTTTTCCTCACCATGTAGTATTTACTTAGAGCTGTTGACCTTAACTTACCAACTAACACGCTTCACTTGAACATCCTCTACTTACCTAACTGGTGAGACTATAAAATAACTTTGAAATTTGCATTATCGTACATTATTGAACCAACAATTTACATCAAAATTTAAAGTTTTATTCGATATAAAGTATTACATATCTAATTTTCATAAAATAGAAATAAGTACATTTTGAATAATATAAAATTTATTAAATCATTATCACTATCAGGCATCTTAGTTGCTGCATAAGATATAAGGGATATACGGAAGGGGCCATAATTATACCGTGTGTCCACAGGAGGACGCACCATAGGGATAACCAAATAGAATAGAAAGATCGGCTAATGCTGTGCTCGCCGGCACGCTAAAACGTTGTTTTCTGGCTTCTGACTCGCCACTGTATGAAACAATATTGTTATAAATGGTACAAGAAAAGGATCGGTGGTCATAGCACTGGTTGATATTTATATTCTATTAGCATTATCTTATCTCTATGGTGCGTACTCCTGTGGACACACGGTATATAACAGCAATAAGATAACATGAACAACAAAATACAATGCTTGAGTAAGAAAGAGATGACCATACGATAAAATTATTTTAGTAGGCATGTTTAGTTGACTTACGTCATAATTAAAGTAAGTGTCATGCCTACTCGAATATTTACTACAACGTTGATCTCTTTCTTACTCAAGCAATACGTGTTATTTCCTTGTTCATGTTATCTCATTGCTGTTATATATATTTGTGGCCCCATCGGTATTACGGTTTAAAGCTTAACGGAATATTGTTAAATTATCCCAGAGCTGCTTAGCTTTCCTATAAATAGTATAATTACATAACTCATATCTTTCCAATCCTTTTTGTACATATAAGTATCAAATATTCTCATATAGATAGAAAAGTCTTGAATCGACGACATCATTTTAATGTTTTACTCTCATATGTTTAACTGAAGAACATTTCTGAATTGTTTTATACTCACATATTGAACATCAACAAGGTTTTCCTCCTGCATGTATCTTTATATGTCCAACTAAATCACTCTTTTCAGCTATTTTATAACCACAAATTGAACATGAGTTAAGGGCTTTCTCCTGTATGTAACTGAACACGTCCAACTAAATTACTTTTTTTAACCGTTTTATATGTGCAAATCAAAGATCAATAAGGTTTTTCCCCTATATATCCCTTCATAGGTTGAATTAAACTACCTTTCCAGCCGTTTTATACTTGCAAATTGAACATGAACAAGGTTTTTCTCCTGTATATATATCCATATGTCAATCTAAACCACTTTTCTGAGCTGTTTTATGCTAGCAAATTGAACATAAATAAGGTTTCTCCCCTGTATATATCTTCGTATGATGAACTAACTAATCTTTCTGAACTGCTTTACACTCACAAATTGAATGTGAATAATATTTTTCTCCTGTATAAATGTGCATTCAGTTACATGAACACGTCGAACTAAATTATTTTTTTTAGCTGTTTTATATGTGCAAATCAAATATGAATAAGGTTTTTCCCCTATATGTCCCTTCATAGGTTGAACTAAACTACCTTTCCAGCCATTTTATACTTGCAAATTGAACATGAACAAGGTTTTTGTCATGTATGTATATCCATATGTCAAACTAAACCACTTTTCTCAACTGTTTTACACTCACAAATTGAATGTGAATAATATTTTTCTCCTGTATAAATGTGCATACTACCTTGCTATACAGGGTGATTTATAACGAGCGGACCAAACTTCAACAGTATGTTGGGGAGGTCATTTTGAGTAAAAAATGTTATATGAACATAATTATGTCGTATTCCATTTATTTACCTAACTACAAGAGATCAAAGTTTTATTAAGGGGGAGGTCAACGTAAGACCGCTCAAAGTAGCCAATGTTTCAAGCGTCATATCTACACTTTTTTTTGTATGATAGCCTGTAGTTTTATCTGTCAAACGATATGGACATGGTAATTTATTGGTAGGAAGGTCATTAAAAAAAATATTTTAAAAACACCTTGCAATTTATCTCCAAAGAGTTTTTCTCCCAAACGACTTGTCCAACCTCAGTCTTTTTTATATCAGAATTATTCTTTTTCACAGTTCTAGTGTATGAGATAAAAAATAGAATAAATTCTGAAAAAAATGTCAAAAATAAGTTTGAAAAAGTCAAGTTTCCATTGTACGATTTTTATGAAATTATCTCATTCGGTAGATATTAACTTACAGTCTAGCACAGGGCTGTCCCACGCAAATCGATAGGTACTATTTTCAGAAAACATTTGCAGTTGCTAATGGTCCTATAGCGATCAGACACCTGTTTTTGATTGTTTTTTAGTAGTGTTTAGTTCTTCTACTTATTAATTGTTGTTAATCAATGATTACTTAGACAGTTTCTACACAAATGTATTTTACCTAGCTTACTTATCTCTATACGTAAATTTACAATGGATGCACATTTTTTCTTCTGTCGGTATCTCAAGAACGGAAAGGAATTAACATAAATTGTGTATGATTTTTTTTTGTTTAGAATCACCTCTGTAATGCATGGTGTAAGTTTGTCGGTTACCTCAGGAAACATCATGTATATCTCTTTTATGTTTGTAATATAACCTAAGCTTCTTGAATAAAGACAAATTAGTATCCAAATATACACGTTTTATATTTATTACAAATCACTCACAAAGTCGCATACGACACATTTTATGATGTGGCCCTCATAACCTTCAAATTTTGTACAGTGGCCCTCGGGCCACTTGAAGTTGGACAGCCCTGGTCTAGGACATTGGCGTAAACTGAATTTTAAATTTATGTTTTGTTTTTGAGAAAAGCGTTTGATAGATAAAACTATAGGCTATCATACAAAAAAAGTTTGATATGATTGGCCCACATACGTATTAGATATGACGCTTGAAACATTGGCTACTTTGAGCGGTTTTACCTTCACCCGCCCCTTAATAAAATTTTGATCTCTTGTAGTTAGGTAACTAAATGAATACGAGCAATATTCATATAACATTTTTTTACTCAAAATGATTTTCCCAACATACTGTTGCAGTTTGGTCCGCCCGTTATAAATCACCCTATATATTATTACATAGTAAAGATAACAAGTTTCTCTCCCATGTGTGTCCTTGCATGTGCAACTACATGAGCTTTCAGTATTGCTTTATACTCACAAATAGACGAAGAATATGATTTTTTACCTGTGTGAGTTTTCATATGTCTCACTAAATTACCTCTCTCAGCTGTTTTATACTCACAAACAGTACACGAGTAAGGTTTATCTCCTGTATGTATCCTCATATGTTTTACTAAATCACATTTCTGTATTGTTTTATACTTACAAATTGAACATGAAAAAAGTTTTCCTCCTGCGTGTATTTCTACATGTTGAACCAAAAGATGTTTTCGGACTGTTTTATATTCGCAAATTGAACATAAATAAGGTTTTTCTATAGTATGAATTCGCATGTGACGAACTAAGCTACTTTTCTCAGCTGTTTTAAGCGTGCAAATTGAACAACTCTAAGGTTTATCCCCTGTATGTAGCCTCATATGCTGAACTAAACTACTTTTATGAGCTGTTTTATACTCACAAATTGAACAAGAATAAGGTTTTTCTCCTGTATGTATTCTCATATGTCTAACTAAACTACTCTTCTCAACTGATTTAAACTCACAAATTGAACAAGAATAAGGTTTTTCCCCTGCATGCCTTTTTATATGTTGAACCAAATGATTTTTTCGGGCTGTTTTATATTCACAAATTGAACAAGAATAAGGTTTATCTCCTGTATGTATACTCATATGTTGAACTAAATGACTTTTCCTGGCTGTTTTATACTCGCAATTGAAACATGAATACGGTTTTTCTCCTGCATGTATCTTCATATGTTCAACTAAATATTTTTTATGAGCCGTTTTAAACTCACAAACAGAACAAGAATAAGGTTTATCTCCTGCATGTATCCTCATATGTTGAACTAAACGACTCTTCTCCGCTGTTTTATACTTGCAAACTGAACAAGAATAAGGTTTTTCTCCTGCATGTATCTTCATATGTTGAACTAAATAACTTTTATGAGCCGTTTTAAACTCACAAACTGAACAAGAATAAGGTTTTTCCCCTGCATGCATTTTTATATGTTGAACCAAATGATTTTTTCCGGCTGTTTTATATTCACAAATTGAACAACAATAAGGTTTATCTCCTGTATGTATACTCATATGTTGAACTAAATAACTTTTCCTGGCTGTTTTATACTCGCAATTGAAACATAAATACGGTTTTTCTCCTCCATGTATCTTGATATGTTGAACTAAATATTTTTTATGAGCCGTTTTAAACTCACAAACTGAACAAGAATAAGGTTTATCTCCTGCATGTATCCACATATGTTGAACTAAACGACTCTTCTCCGCTGTTTTATACATGCAAATTGAACAAGAGTAAGGTTTATCTCCTGTATGTATCCTCATATGTTGAACTAAATGACTTTTCTTGGCTGTCTTATACTCGCAAATGAAACATGAATACGGTTTTTCTCCTGCATGTATCTTCATATGTAGAATTAAATAACTTTTATGAGCTGTTTCAAAGTCACAAACTGAACAAGAATAAGGTTTTTCTCCTGCATGTATCTTCATATGTTGAACTAAATAACTTTTATGAGCCGTTTTAAACTCACAAACTGAACAAGAATACGGTTTTTCTCCTGCATGTATCTTCTTATGTTTAACTAAATAACTTTTATGAGCCGTTTTATACTCACAAACTGAACAAGAATAAGGTTTTTCTCCTGCATGTATCTTCATATGTTGAACTAAATAACTTTTATGAGCCGTTTTAAACTCGCAAACTGAACAAGAATAAGGTTTATCTCCTGCATGTATCCTCATATGTTGAACTAAATTACTTTTCCTGGCTGTTTTATACTCGCAATTGAAACATGAATACGGTTTTTCTCCTGCATGTATCTTCATATGTTGAACTAAATAACTTTTATGAGCCGTTTTAAACTCGCAAACTGAACAAGAATAAGGTTTATCTCCTGTATGTATCCTCATATGTTGAACTAAACTACTCTTCTCCGCTGTTGTATACATGCAAATTGAACAAGAATCAGGTGTCTCTTGTGTATGAGTTCTCATATGGTTAACTAACTCATCTGTCGCTATTGCTTTATTTTTACAAATAAAGTACGAACTCTTGTCTTCTGCTTCATTTTCACAGATTTTGCATATAAACTGTTCTTCTAAAATGCTTCGGCTTGCTGCACTTTTACCAAGCAGTTCATCTTTCACATAAACTTCCTCCTGTTTAATATTCAATCCATGATAAGACTTGTTGTCGATAGTGCCATCGATTATGTCTTGCTGTACATGCAAGTTTGCGACCACTTTATTTTCTTGAACTTGTTCATGTAAGTTGATGGCCATTACACTGTACAAATTATTATCAAGTAATTCCTGCTTCACGTCCATTGTGATTCTAAAAACAAAACCCGCACCAAATTTAGTTACATTAAGTTGTTTTTCCTTATTTACAACTTTCAAATTTCCTACAACTGAGTTCTGATATGTTTACTTACATTGAATAACATAAAATTCTACGAAGAAACAAATAGAGAGTCTATAGAGCAGAAAAAATTAAGGATAACTACATTAACCACCATTTTGCTATTAGATTATAAAAATACAAAAGAACTACTCCTATGTAAAGGGTGTCCCAAAAGACGCTAAATGCAGTAAAGCATTCCGTCAAATCGACCAATAATATTGTGTACGACGACTACTTTGAACTACCCTTCCTATAGGTAGTTTAATGTTGGTGGGATTAAAAAGTGTTATAACAACATTTTTGTACAAAGATACGAATTTAGGTTAGTTGCAGTTAAGATTTGTGTGTACTTAGTATAAACATTCTTGTGTAATGTAAAACATGTGTGTAAACCGTAACAAGAGAGTTAATTTGCCTCTCCTTCCAATATTATTGGCTTTAGAAGCGGAATCGTTTGCTGCTATTAACGTCTCGTGGTGTCCCGCAACAGGATAATTGTAACTTGGCATTTGATTTTTAAGTGAGTTATAGTTGCATTCATAAATTAGGAACTACTCCATAGCCATACTAGAAAAGATTAATATTTGATCATACTATATTTGAAATTAAAGTATAACGCTCCGGTCTAGCATGAGTAAAACTCTTTTTCACAGGGGAAGTTCAACAACTTGTATTTCAAATACTTTTGTGTATGACAAATTAACTAGTATGCTAATTGCTTAAATTCGTATTGACAGCTCTAACCTTCAAATTAACTGTAACCACAAAGATGATCTGCACGTATAAAAATTTGCGTAATTTGAATTCAAACACCCAAAATGGCAAAAATAACATCAGGTAAATACCTACCTGTTTTTGTTTCAGCGATAAAAACGAGGCGCGATGTGCATTTGTTTAATTTCCTGCAAATCTGGCAAAGTCGGCTTCCAATTACAAAATCAAAGGATGCTACCGCGATTACCCGAATCTAGATGAATCTATGAAACTGGGATCACGACCTGGTACGATGTTTGATCTTGATGAAACCTAAAATTTATTGACCTTCAGCAACGGGTTCCCTGTGAATTTTGACTTGCAAAGTGGGCTTGTGAGCCTGTTAGTACGACGGTGTGAGTACTAATTCTCTGCCTTCCTTACTTCACTAGGTACAGCGCAGTCCGACATTGCAGGCAAAGCCTGTTAGTACGACGGCGTGAGTACCATTTCTTTGACTCTTCCATACTTTACTAGGTACAGCGTAGTCCGACATTGCAGGGAAAATCTGTTAGTACGACGTCGTGAGTACCAATTCTTTGCCTCTCTCTTACTTTAGTGGAAATATGTAATTAAGGACACTTCAAATATTTGGTTTAGGGACTACCTCCCTGAAGGATATCAAGTAACTATCTATGACGGAGTCAAATCGAAAGCAAGAGAAAATAAATCAAGTGTACCACAAGGATCAAAACTGGGACCACTCCTTTTTATTTTATATATAAACGACATGGAAGCAATTGTCGAAAGGTGTAACCTAAATTTTTTTGCAGATGACACCCTAATTACAGTGAGTGATAGTGATGTTAACAATGTTAACAAATATGTTGAGGAAATGAGATATCTAGGGGTAGTTATTGATTATAGATTACAATTTAAGAATCATATAGATTTTATTGTTAAAAAGGGGGCTAAAAAGATTGGGTTTTTTGGTAGAATTAGTAGTAAATTAAATTTTAAAAGATTAAAGTAATTAACAATTAATTTTGAAAAGTTTAAAATTGTTGAAGGAGGTAATTATGTCAATTATCATAGGAAAAGCATTATTTTTTTGTTGTATGAATAAAAAATTATTTTGTCGCATTATATAATTTAATAATTAGACGTTTCGCCAATAGTATTAGCTTCTTCAGTAATAATTTGTTACATTATAAAAAGTTAAAGTTTGCAAAGCTGAAATAGGAAAAAACCACATTAGATAAGCGAACACATAAAATTATCCTTTACTTGCATACTTGTGATATAATGAAAATCAGAAATGTATTTTACGACAATTATAGTTAGAACATATTAGAAACAGAAACTTTTTTTTTTTAGTTTATTTATAGCTTTACAATCTATCAGGCAGTGACATTCAGTAAGTATTTTAACATAGAATATAAGACAAGAAGAAAGCTTTCCAACGAAAAATTTCCTTATATACACATTCAGATTTGAGGATAAACAATTATGCAAATAGTCAATTAAACAAATAAACAAATTCTTTGTCGCTACTTTAACTTGAATCTTTTAAGCCTAGGCTCTTCGTCGTCGGACTCGAGTAGACATTCCACTAGTGCGTTTGGATGGGCACTAAGTCTATCACGGTAGCGAACACTGCACTTTTGTATTTCCTCATTTACTGTTGAGATATCTAGGTGCTGTCGGATTACTTCATTCGGAACGAACCATGGGGCGTTTACTAAGCATAGCAACACTTTTGATTGGAACCGTTTGATGATGTCTATATTTGATCTGCTTGCTGTTCCCCATAGTTGGATCCAGTAAGACCAAATAGGCCTAATAATCGCCTTGTATAATAGTAATTTATTGTCCATAGACAGCTGTGAATTGCGTCGTAGGAGCCAGTACATTTTACGAAACTTTAAACCCAGCTGTTTCCTTTTAGTGAAGATATGTTTTTTCCATGTAAGGCGCCTATCTAGATGCATTCCCAAGTACTTGACACTGTCTTATTGCGGTATTTGCTTGTTATTTAACACAACGGGCGGGCAGGTGCTTCTTCTTGTCTTAAAAGTTACGTGGGCTGAATTGGTTTCGTTTATGGGTATAGGCCATTTTTTAAACCATAGTTCTAAGTTGTGTAAATGTGTCTGCAGATAGCTAGATGCCAAGTTCGGATAGGAATGTGATGATAAAACTGCTGTATCGTCAGCGAATGTAGCAACTGTAGTTTCTGGTGAGGTAGGTATGTCTGCAGTGTAGAGTATATACAAAAGCGGGCCCAGCACACGTCCTTGAGGCACGCCAGCTTTGATTGGGAATAACGAGGGATGAGAGTCCCCGTATTTAACGAGAAAGTGTCTGTTGGTTAGGTAAGATTTGAGTATTGTATAATAGTCTGGTGGAAATAGCTTTTTGATTTTGAATAGCAAGCCGTCGTGCCAGACCTTGTCAAAGGCTTGCACGACATCCAGGAATACAGCTGACCAGTACCATTTATTTTGAAAGTCTTTTAATATTATATCCACAACTCTGTGTATTTGCTCGATTGTGGTGTGTTGTTTTCGAAATCCAAATTGATGGTTAGGTATGATCTGGTTCTCTAAAACTATAGGCATTAGTTTCTGTAATAGTAACTTTTCGAAGACCTTAGATAATATTGGAAGGAGGCTAATTGGTCTATACGAAGATAGCTCTTCGCCTGGTTTTCCCGGTTTGAGGATCGGTATCTGTAGCCACTTTCCATTGTTCGGGAAAGTATTAATTGAAGTTTTAACACAGCATTGAACAAATAGGTGATGTATCTGTGTCCTTTACCTATCTGGTAGTTCTTTTAGTACTTTTCCCGTGATTAGATCATACACCGGCGCTTTATTTGGATTCAAATTCGTCATGATTATATCCTTGATATCCTTTACTGTGAAAGATTTATGGTAAGCACATTTGCAAGGGTGCATCAAGATATTGGCGAATTTCGTCATCTACAGCTTTAGTTGATTGCGAATCAAATGGACTAAACACATTCGTTAAGTGATTTGCAAAAGCAACAGCCTTGTCGTGGTTACTCCTAGCCCAGGTGTTGTTGTCCAATCGTATCGGTGATAGAAGTTGCTGAGGTTGTTTCAATTTTTTTGTCGCCCTCCAGAGAGAGTAGTCTGTAGCCTCCGTAGGTGACAGTTGCTTTAGATAGCTTTGTATCGAGTGATTTTTGATTTTGGAAAGAAGATTTTTAAGTTCAGCTGTTAGCTGATTGAGCTTTCTTTTGTCATCGCGGTGCTCTGTTGTTTACCACTTTTTACGTTGCTTGCGCTTTTCAGGTATTTTCTTCTTAACTTTAATGAGGCATATTGAGTTTATATTATTTAGCTTTTTCTTTGGTGTTAACTGCCAGGCTGCTTGTTGTATTATTTGATTGAAATTCTCTACTGCTGCTATCAGATCTTCTTCAGTTTTTAGAGATATATCGATTGATAATGTTGCATCAACTATTTCACTGTAGAGGTTCCAGTTCGTAAATTTGCTACTACGAGTAGGAGGATTATCTTTATGTAATACGTGAGTAGATATAAAGTCACTATTATTGGCGAGTGGTCAGATGACAGATCTAGACAAGATTCTACTTTGCAGTAGTTTGAATTGATGCTCTTTGTAATAAAAAAGTCTAGCAGGTCAGGTGTTTTCGCCATATCGGAAGGCCAGTAGGTTGGTTCACCTGTGGACAAGTAGTGGTATCCGTTGTTCGTTATTGCCTTCATCAGCTCTCTACTCTTCGTGGTAGTCAATCTCGATCCCCAATGCTGGTGCTTGGCATTAAAGTCTCCTCCCGAGATAAACCTGTTGCCTAGTGTTTGGAAATATTCTTCAAATTGTTCCTTCTTAATGCTATGTCTGGGAGGACAATACGCTGCTGACACGTTTATTGGCCCTTTCCAATCTTCAATTGTAACTGTAGTTGATTGTAAATGTTGAGGATTGTATTTGAGAAGCTCATGATGCTTGATGCTTTTTTTTATTATAATAGCTGACCGAGCATGCGCAGTGCCGTCTGGATGTTGCGTGGCATAAATGTTGTAGGCTGGGATCTTTAGGTAGCTTCTGTCCGTGTAGTGGGATTCTGATATTAACATCATATCTATGGATTGACTTGTAAGAAAGGCTGTAAGCTCGTCTTTATGATTTGTCAGGCCATTGGCATTCCACTCGGCTTGTTTGTTTTTGAGACGACGATAGTTAGAAGATTTAGTAAGGTTCCCATCTGCTCCATTAGGGGTTTTAGCATATTTTTAAGTTCAGCTAAGTCGTTGGATTCACTGGGTTGTGTAGGTTGTTGTTGTTGATTTATATCACTACCAGTCTGATTTATGTTGTTTCTTACTGCTTGACTATAAGTAAAGTTTTGTTGTTGCGGTTGAGGTGCGTATTGTCCCATACTTGGTAGTTGTTTGGTTCTTAGAGGCGGATACATTTTTTGTTGTATTTGTTTGTAGACTTGACAGCCTTTATAATTGGCCGGGTGGTTGCCCTTGCAGTTAACGCCATCGTCTTTCCCTTTACGTGAACACAATGATGTTTGATGGATACCAGTGCATTTCACGCATCGCGGGCTTCTGTCGCAGAAGTTTTTTGTGTGACCATGCCGTTGGCATCTGGCGCATTGTGGTATTTCACGTTTGGCAATTGCAAGTTCAAATTTAATTATAGTATGAACTAGTTTGGTAATATTGTAGACATCTTTATTATTTTCAGCGACTTTTAGTTCAACAAAAAACATGGGTAATGGCAATTTGGTAATTCTTTGTCGGATGTTTGCAATGTTCATCACCTCATGTCTGCTGCTTTCTTCTTCTTGCTCTTTTTCCCCTTCAGGTTTGTCTTCGCTTATGGCATCATATCTATTAGACGGATTTAGCTAGTACGTTGTGCTTTTGCTTTGTTTGGCTTGGATTGGTGATTTTTCAGGATTGCGCAATCGCTTTTTGCTATCGACTACGTTTCATTCGTAGACTTGAGGTGGTATGGTTGCGTGGGTCTGATTGTAAAGTGGATTGTTTCGATAAAGCGAGCTTGCATATTGTGTTTGTTGAGAATTATTTATTTGTGAATTCGGATATATAGGTATATATATTGCCGTTACAGGCCATTATGGCCCAGGGCTTTTTGTACAATTAATTTCCATTCTGTTTTATTTTGTGATTTTGTTGTCCAGTCTGTTACACCTATTGTCTGTAAGTCTCTTTTAACACTGTCCAGCCACCTTTGCCTTGGTCGTCTGCGTCTTTTATCCTCCATTAGCCTTCCATGTAACACTTTTTTTTTGTTCTTTCCCCGTCTGATCTTTCCACGTGGCCTAACCATCTTAACCTTTGCGCCTTCACCACGTTTGTTATGTTTGGTTGACCATACAAAAGTAGTACTTCCTCGTTGTTTCTTCTTTCCCACCCTTCCGCCGCTCTTTTCCCCCCAAAAATCCTACGTAATATTTTTCGTTCCCAAATCTCTATTTGATTTTGATCTGCTTTATTTAAAACCCAGGACTCACTAGCGTACGTAACCGTTGGGCGTATTACCGTTTTATACATTCTGAGCTTAGTGTTCCTCGATATATTTCTTGCACTTAACACCTCATTTAAAGCACCCGCACATCTATTCCCTTTTGTTACCCTATGCTTTATCTCCGCACTGTTATCGCCATTTTCTGTGATTAGCGCTCCCAAAAACACAAAACTTTTAACTTTTCCACACTTTAATACACGGTTGTTTTCTAGTTTAATAGATATTTTTTCCACTTCTTCGGTTTCTTCCTTCCCTTTTCTCCCCATTTCCATGTATTTTGTCTTTTCCTCATTGATTTGTAATCCCATTTTTTTCGCCTCTTTTTCTAGTACTCTTGCAGTTCTTTGCAGCTCTTTGTTGGATCTTGCTACTATAGTAACATCGTCCGCATATGCGAGTAGCTGGTGACTTTTGGAAAATACTGTCCCGGTTCTGTTCAATTTACTTCTCCTTATGATTGCTTCTAATACAATATTGAAGAGTGTACATGACAGAGGATTCCCTTGTCGAAGACCTTTTTTTACTTCAAAACTGGATGATATGTTCCCGTGTACTCTAACTTGATTTCGCGTGTTATTTAGTGTCATTTGTACTAATCTTGTTAACTTTGGAGGTATTCCTATTTCTTTCATTGCGTTGTATAGCTGCTTCCTACGAACAGAATCGTACGCTTGGCGAAAATCTATGAATAAAGCGAATAGATCTACCTTATGTTCGTAGCACAGTGTTTGAGTTTGTTTTAGGGAAAATATTTGGTCCATAACTGATCTGTTTGCTCGAAAGCCATACTGGTACTCACCTATCAATTTCTCTGTACGTCTATTCAGCCTGTTTTTAATCACGTGTGCTAGAATTTTGTAGGTAGAGTCCAGAAGGGCAATTCCTCTATAATTTTTACACTCAGTTTTGTCACCTTTTTTGTATATTGGTAATATCAAAGCGTTTGCCCAACTCGCCGGCATGGTTTCTGTCGTCCATATTTCTTGGAATAGTTCGCATATTCTTGCTCCCAGTTCTTCTCCGCCGTGCTTTATTACTTCCGCCACTACCCCATTCTCTCCTGGACTTTTTTTTCCTTTCAGCTGACTAATTACCTCTTGCACTTCTTCTTCTGTAGGTGGTTCTACTTCATCTTCCTCCTGCACTCTATGCTCACTTTTCTCTTCTTCTTCATCTTCTCCTTGTATTCCCTCTTCGTTTAGGATCTCTTTGAAGTATTTCCCCCATCTTTCTGTTATTCCTTTCTCGTCTCCGATTAGATTTCCCTCCTTATCTTTACAGAATAATGTTCTTGGTTGGTATCCACTCTTACATTTTCTTACCTCTTGATAGAAGTTTATTATTTCTTTATTTATGTGGTGTTTCCATGTGCCTTTGTGTATATTCTTGTGTTCGTAATATGTACTACTGATACGCAGGTTATTTTCTACAGCAAACCCAATCAGTCTTCTTCCATTATCGTTGCTCTCTGGGTGTTTACTGTATTTACCTATTGTAGGCCTGTACATCTCTTCTCTACCTATTTGGGCATTGCAATCCCCTACTACCATCCTTACATCATTTTTTGGTAGGTTTCTATACACTCCTTCTAGTTGCTCATAAAACTCATCTTTGCTTTCATCATCTTTTTCATTTGTGGGGGCATGTATGTTTAAGATACTTACTTTCCTTTGCTTACTTTTAAATCTTAGGTAGCATATTTTTTCCGATATTGTCTCAAATTTTACTACTACTTCTTTTAATTTTTTGTTTACTAAAAAACCTGTACCGAAGACTTTATTTACATCGCCACTTCCGAAGAATGTGTAGTCCTCAATTTCCATTATCGTGCTGTCTATTTGTTTTGTTTCTTGTAGAGCTGCTACGTCTATATTGTATTTTCTAACTTCCGCCACCAGATTCTTTAATGCCCCTGCTTGATTTGTTCCCTGTAGGTTGCATGTAGCAATTCTTAGGAGACTTTCCTTGCTTTGATTGCAATTTCCTTTATCTTCCCTACGCCCCTTCTTTCCTTCGCTTTTTGAATTTTGTGTTTTGATTATTTCTTCTACAACTAAATTATTGTTTATACTCGTATCCTTTTCCTTTGCGTTATTTGTCGTCGTATTATATCCGTCCGTAGGTTTTCGTTTTAGTTTTTTGACTGTTCTAGTTCTTCTGTAAATTTATTCCACTTCCATATTTTCCCGTCTACTATAATCTTATTATAACCAATTTTAACGTTTTTACCCATACTTCTCTCTTCTGTTGCGTTTTTCCTTATCTGTTTCTGCTTTTCTCTTTCTTTTTGCGTTAGATCATCATTTATGTAGATTTTTTCATTCGGTATGCTTCCCAGCTTAGCTTTTCTCTTCATAATTTTCTCTTTGTCATCTACATTTTGTAGTTTCACCAAGCAGCTTTTCGGACCAATTTTATAAGCCTCTTTAACCATGATCTCTACCTTTAGCTTATCTTTTAGGAAATTTTCCATTACCGGTATTAAATTTGCAGTTTCCTCTGTGCTTATCGTTACTCCATGGACTACAATGTTATTCTTCCTTTTATCCTTTTCAGCCCATTCCAAGTTGTTTTTAATTACATTTAGTTCTTGTTTAATTACCTGGTTTTCTTTCCTGATTTGTTCGTTTTCTCTCTTTAAGTTCGCGTATTCTGTTTGTATCTTCTCCATATCCTCGCTATATTTTTCTGGTCAGTTCTTACTTGTTGAATCTCAATTTTAACTTCCTGTACCAATCTTAATATCATGTCCAGTTTGTCATCTTTATGTGCTTTAGTTGGTGATCTTGGTGCCTTTTTTGATTTTTCAAAACCTTCTTCTAGGCATTCAGCTCTTCTCCTCTTCCTTCCCTCGTCTGTTGAATAATCATCGCTTTCTGGGTTCCCCTGACTCATTATTAACTGTTACAGAAGTAGTTGTTTTATATTCGCCTGTGTGTATGCTTTCCGTTATACCGCTTATTGTATGGTGTGTTGCCTATCCTATTATGCGCGGAAGTAACTTTCTCGCGTATATTTCTCGGAGGTCACGGTTACTTCTTATCAGCTTTACTATGAGGTTATAATGTTTATTCGTATATCTAATCTGACCTGGTTAACTGCAGTCTTGATTTCTTACTCTATGTCTCACTTGTTATATCCGCTAATCGCACCTCAATTATGGTTGTATAATTCACTCGAAAAGACCCGGTATTTGGATTTGTTTTCGGAGTAAATATAACAACTGTTTACACACTCTCAAAAAAAGGCCTGAATTCGGATAAAGATTGTTTATTGGCAGCTGTTGCGGGTACTGATAATTTTGTTGTGGGTATTGAAACTGATAATTTTGATCTACTTGCGTAGGAACAAACTGATGTGTGTTTTGCGTAGGTGTAACTTGATTAGAATAATCCATATTATGAGACTTACTAGTCAATTAATGATTAAGTAAATAATTGCTTATAGCTGAGCAGTTCACCTCGACCTAAAGGTCACACGATTATCTTTGTCGCCCGATATCACTTGCACTGGGTGTTGAACCTTGCGCTACGAGAATCAAACGACAACTAACAGAAACTAAAAGGAATATTTTCATATTCCATAATTAAAATTTTATGAAATGTACATGTAATGGCATGCAAAGTATATATGAGAATGCAAGGTTGTTTCTTATTTATTATCGGTAATGCACAGAGTGTAAAATTTGAATATGTTATTTGACATTTACAGGGTCGTATTTATTTAAAATGTGAATTTTCAAAATCAAGCAAAGTTGATTTTTTTAATAGCAGACCATAAATTATGAGAATAATAATTCATTTGTAAATATTTTATATTAATTAAATAGGTTATGATAAATAGAGCGTAGGTTTTCAATATCCGTTCTATAATTTATAGCCGTAGGGCTTCGATGTATTTCAATCATTTCCAAAACCAACCGTTTCTTTAAGTTATTCTCTTTATGTAAGATTTTTGGTGTATTGAAGTTAAATTTGTGGTGATTTTCTGTGGCGTGATCCGTTAAAGCAGGTTTTTTTTTCGTTTGAGGGAGATACATTATTGATTTTGATTGAATGTTTATGTTGATTAATTCTATTTTTCAGTAATTGTTTAGTCTGTCCAATGTATGTGGATGTACAATTGTTGCAATTAATTTGATAAACAAGATTAGATTGCATATTAATTTCAGTTTTGTCTTTTAAATTGGTAAAAAACATTTTGCCCAAAGTGTTATAGTTTTTAAAAGCAGTATTAATATTATATTTTTTCAGATCATTTTTAATTTTTCAGATAGTTTCGAATATAATTTATAGATATGTATTTATTTTGAGTTGATGTATCGATTATATTGAAATCATTGCCAAAACAATTAGGTTGAAATACTATTGACTGGTTAATTTTTTTGTTATTAATACTATTGATACGACTTTTAATTTGTTTATTGATAAAATTAGTAGGGTAATCATTCATAGTTAATATATGGTACGGCTATCACGGAAAAAAGTTGGTCCCGGCGGTCATAACAACATCATGACAGTCGTTAGTGGGGTTGGAAGTCCCCATAACTGCACAGCGACGCCTATAATTGGCCTAACGGCTGTTGGCTGAGTGCAAAATAAATAAAATAAAATAAAATAAAATATGTGCAATGGTTTCTAAATTTTTTTGTGGCATTGTTTGGAAGATAATTTTATAGCTCTGTCAATTACAAAATAAAGCGATGAGAATAATATTGCGTTGTCATAAGCGGACCAGAATTGTCAATATGCTAGAAATGTTGCAGTTGCTTAGTGTTAAACAAATGATACATTTCAATATGATAGTTTTTATTTTTAAGCTGGTAAGAAATATGTTACCTAATTATAAGAGTAATCATGTAGTTTATAACAAAGATGTTCACAATTATAGAACTAGAATAGTAGACAATTTCCGACTGCCAGTAAATACAAAGAGTTTCACACAAAATAGCTTCTATTATCAAAAAATTAAAATGTATAATGACCTCCCAAATGAGGCTAAACGACTAACTAATGTGAAACAATTTTAAAAATTTATTCAGAATATGTTAAAAACCTGTTTCACATATAGCAGTAAGGTTAAATTAAAATGTGGGGACGTACACTAAATACGTTTTTAGTTGCACAAAATTAGGCGTTTGTTATTATGAATACAAAAATCTTTTTTATGATGAAATAAACTTACTTACTTGACTTAACACTGAACGACACCGCAGTAACCAGACTCAGACTGGCAGGCAGCCTTTCTTGCCGCTAGGCGAGCTACCAACAACCGTCCGACGTCATTTTGGTACTTCGGAATACCACAGTAATTGTAAAAGTATGTAATATATTTACAGTTGGTCCTAATAAAGAATAGTAGATCTCCATGACGTTGTTTTCCTTCGGTGTGAGAACCGAAGGTCTCCAGCCTCTATATGATCTGAGTAAAGTTAGCCTAAGTACCACCGCTTAGGTTAATCATCTGCAACTCCGCCGAAGCCCGCCGCCATAACCAGGAAACACAACGTAGGTACATACCCAAATTAAAGCCAAACACAGTGTGCACCGTTACAGTATGTGCTGCTTAATTATGAACAGTTATTAAGTCATTAATTCAATTTTGGGAGTTCCGGTGATGGTAGTCACAATAAAATTTAAAAACATATAGAAAGAAGTATGAATTATTTTAATATGAGACTATTAGTTAAACCTGGAGTTACACAAAAAACAACATAAGAAAAATGGCAAGAGCCCAGAGAGCCCATGAGAGAGTTATTTTAAACATCAAACTCTCTGACCGTGTAAGAAATCTGGAGATAAGACATCAGACAAAAGTTATCGATGTAACACAAAAAATGGCACAACAGAAATGGTCCTGGGCTGAACATATTGCAAAAATAAAAGATGACAGGTGGACAAAACGCGTAATAGATTGGCGTCCAAGGGAAACCAAACGCAGTGTGGGAAGACCAAATACACGATGGAGAGACGATGTTGTAAAAATAGCAGGTATGAGATGGCAACAAATCGCACAAGACAAACATAAGTGGAACAACAAGGGGAAGGCCTACATCCAGCAGTGGATGAACATAGGCTTATCGTGATTAGTTAATAGCATTGCAAGGTGTTTGTGACCTTGAACTGAATTTTGAAGCTGTCGATATCCCAGTTCTGCACCCGACGTTTGCATTTTCTAAAATTCAACATTTTATAATGAAATAACAGAATTGTGTAATTATGGTATATTATGTAGGTAATTACATTCTTGGAAACAGTATGTACCCGGTGCTGCAGTAGCGTGATAATGTTCACTTAACGAAAGCTCAAAAGTTGTTTAATAAAAAACTGTTCTTGTGTATCGAGTGAGCATGTCTTTGGATTACTAAACCGATTGAGACAATTGTACCATGTAAAATTAGGAAGACACGGAGAATATGCAAATCCATTCTTGTGTTGTGTAGTATAAGATCAACAAATCTTTAATATTGAACAATAGATGACTGATGATCAACCAGATGAAACTAATCTCTGAAATTATGAAGAACCAGGAGTTGCCATACGATATGAAATCTATGCTAAAAATCTTAGATTTTGTTCGAATTAGAGTTATGTAATTTATATTTATATTTAATATTTAAAATAGGCAATTGGTATATATACATACATATATTCTTACATATTAATTTTTATTTTCTTGTAACAATTAATTGTTCTAATAAATTATTTTTCCCTTGATGTTGAAAGTTTCTTGCATTAGTTTCTTTTTTTTTTCATCGTCTCAATAACTGAACGAGCTGGTTTGGGTACTCATATGCTACTACTTGACAAACAGCGCAGGTGACTTCCTTCCTCCACTTCTGGATGACACCAAACAGGTTAAACTGCAGAACCGGGGGTCAATTCCACTCCTTTTATTTGTTTCCCTTACAATTTTAGTTATGCTTACTAGTGAAACATGGTTCACAAGAATTAATATTTACAATAAGACGGGAATTGGCCATGAATTCTGCAGTTTTGCCACATAATTAACTACATTATACTACATCTTGCTACAGGCTCCAGCAGTGTTTTAGAGCAATATGTTCGATAGTTCCCTTAAACATAAAAAAATAATCTCTCCAAACTCTTGCATTTGTTTCTGCACTGTTGGGCCGCATGTGAGTATTTATATTCTGTAGTTACCTTAGCTATTACTACCCACAACCGTCTTCACGTTTTAACTTTTCTTTCTTTGACAAGCTGCTTTTTGGCCTGGTATAATTCAATCAACTGCTATGTATTGGTCCATGCTGCTCCCAATTGCCTGCGTTATCTGGTAAATAAACATTTTCCATATCTGCAGCATCTTCTTGGAAAACTGCAATATTTGTAGCGTGGCTACTCAATTAGGCATTACCATTGTAATCTGGAATTCTCAGAAGCAAAAAACGATTTCCCATGATTTTCACCAACTGCCCATCTGCTTCCACCGCCGCAAGTGGCAGTCGATATTGTAAACCAACTTAGACTTTTCCTATTCCTCCTCAGCAAGTAAAGCAAAATTGAGCGGCTGCAAGCAGTTTAGAGCTACACACTCTACTCAAACAAACAGAACGTGAACAAATGCTCGAAGACAAACCAATGCATTTATTAACTCTAAGCTTGGAGCAGACAAACGAACAAATCTAATATTAGCTTGTATGTATCGTCATATGTTTAACTAATGTTTGTTTCTTTGTAACTTAATAATCGCAAATAGAACATAAATAAGGTCTTTCTCTAGTATGCGTCTTCATGTGCCCCTTTCTGTGCAGCTTTAAATGTACAAATTGAATGAATAAGGTTTTTCACCCATAAGTACCTTCATATGATTAACTAAGTTAGAGCAAAATTGAAATGAAAAGACACCAGCGTCATAGCTGCGCTAAAGTTGATTTTGTGTCGGACGGGTCCACTACGTGAGTAAAGGGGTAACCTGCTCTTTGACAGTAGCGTCAGCTAAATATATTTCTCGTTATTTATAAAGTTTTCTACCTGGATCGCAAAACGCCGACAAACATTGGCTGTTTATAGTTTTCTAAGTTTTGTTTGTCAGCTTTGTTCAATTAAGCGTGGCGCGTGTTTTATTCTGTAGTTTTTGTAAATTTTCTGAATTGCAATGTGATCCCTTTTCAAAAACAAATAAACGCTGCCAATGACTGAAGGTTAATGATAGCCGTCGCCGCATATGACGTCATTTACTGGTGTCTTTTCATCTCAATCCTGCTCTACCTTTTCTTGCTGTCCTATATTCACACAAGGAACATTTATGAGATTTCCCTCCTGTATGTGTCTTCATGCGCATCACTAAAGTACATCTCTCTGCTGATTTATACTCACAAATAGAACTTGAGTAAGGTTTTTCGCCTGTATGTTTCCTCAAATGGTTCTTTAAGAGTTCTTTTCGTGTTGCTTTATAATCGCAAATAGAACATGAATAAGGTTTTTCGCCTGTATGTGTCCTCATATGGATAACTAACTTATCTTTCGTTACCGCTTTATACTCACAAATAAAACATGAATAAGGTTTATCGCCTGTATGTGTCCTCAAATGGTTCTTTAAGTGTTCTTTCCGTGTTGCTTTATAATCGCAAATAGAACATGAATAAGGTTTTTCGCCTGTATGTGTCCTCATGTGGATAACTATATCTCTTTTCCTTGCTGCTGTATATTTGCAAATTGAACATGAATAACGTCTTTTACCTGTATGTGTCGTCATGTGCCGCACTAAATTACCTTTATCTGCTGCTTTGTAATCGCAAAAACCACATGAATAAGGTTTTTCGCCTGTATGAGACCTCATGTGGATAACTAACTTATCTTTCCTTGCCGCTTTAAACTCACAATTAAAACATGAATAAGGTTTTTCGCCTGTATGTGTCGTCAAATGATTCAATAATGATTCCTTCCTTGCTGTTTTATATTCGCAAATGGAACAGAAATGAGGTTTTTCTCCAGTATGTGTTCTCATATGAATAACTAACTTATCTTTCCTTGTCCCTTTATACTCACAAATAAAACAAGAATAAGGTTTTTCACCTGTATGTGTCCTCAAATGGTACACTAAGAGTTCTCTCCGTGCTGCTTTATATTCGCAAATGGAACATGAATATAGTTTATTGGCTGTATGTGTCCTCAAATGTCTTACTAAACTACTTTTTTGTGCTGTCTTATAGTCACAAATCGAACTTAAGTGAAATTGTTTTGCATGAGTCATCATATGTTTTGAGAAATTACTCTGGTCTTCTGCTGCACATCCGTAGACCTTGCAAACTAACTGTTCTTCTAAAATGCTTCCGCTTGCTGAACACATAGCAACTAATTCAGGTAATTCATCTTTTATATCCAGTTCCTCCTGTTTAATATTCAATTCGCGACAAGTTGTGTTGTTGATAGTGTTTTCGACGATCTCTTGTACAGGTAAGTTTGCGACAACTTTACTGTCTTCGATTTTCATTTGTGATTCGTGTACGCTGCTGGCCGTTGTACTACACAAATTCTTATTAATAAATTCCTGTTTCACGTTCATTTTGATAACAGAAATGAATAGTCCAAATTTATCAAATGCAATATCTGAAAAAGAAATGCAAAATGAAATTCAGTTAGTTATGTTTAAATTCATACCTCCTATTACTCAGTTCTCATATTTTTACTTCCACTGAATATCTTGACCAAGCAACTAACACACTGGTTGGTCAAGCGTCAACCTAATGTTGGGCTAGTGCAACATAAAACATATAATTTTGACAATGTAATATCAAATACACCAAATGTAATTCAAAAGAACTACTCAAACATACTTACAGGGTGTCCTACAACAGAATAACCATGACCTTGGAACTATTTTAAGTGAACATTTTAGTATCGTCACATATTGCAACTGTTTTCCTAGAAAATGAAATTTAACAGTAAAAATAAAGATAAAGGTAGGAACGACTCTATTTCGTACCTATTTAGTTGAATTCTTAACACTTATTACAATCTTTAGAAGAACCCTGCGACTCCTACTGAACAATATGGCAATTTTGAGGTAAGTAATTGGAATTAGAAAATATTGTCTTACACTTCAACTCAATAATGCTAATGCACAAGTTGATCGTCACGGCACCTTCTAGTAACTTTATAATTTGATTTTCTAATTTAAATGTTAATTTCAATTTTTAGAATGATCGGCTAAAAATTAAATATGAAACGCTGCAGTTTTGTTTAGCAACCAAAATGTTTACAATAATATTAATTACCATCAGAGTATCTACAAAATCATTTAAGATATTGAGAGTAACGCTGCCCGGGATCTGACGCAAGACATTTATTTCATACATTCATACTTATTTATTTGGCAAAAAGTACGCAAAGCGTTTAACTTGGCTCTCAGTTACCCACCCCATTACCTGGAGGTCATGGAATACCACTAGGGTCCATAGTAAACCCTCTTTTATGTTCTATATTATATACTGACGACACGTAGTTATATTTCTGATTTGATCTTTAAAAATGGCACACTGAACACTGTTAGTTTTGACCTAGATTATATCGACAGATCCACAAAAACTGATCATCAGTGTGCTGTGGAAATTAAAACCTATGAATAATATATTGGCGACACTGTAAATCTATGTCAAATTCAAAGTTATCAGGTTAGGTTTTACGTCAGTCTGTCTCAAAACTGACGTAAAACCTAATCTGATAACCTCGAATTAGACATAGACTTACAGTGCCACCAACATATTATTGATACGTTTGAATTTCCACAGCACACTGAGGACCAGCTTTTTTTGGATCTCTCGATATTAATAGCTTTTGCGACACAACTTTCTTTAATTATTAAACCTACAAAATCGGTTGTGTTTATAAATAATTTCTTCTGCATGCGTTCCACTTCTATTTTTCTTTACGAAGTAAAATAAATTATAGCAGTATGGTGTCCTAGATCGCTCTGACACCATAGACATTTAACAATGGTTACTGAAATTATTGTGATTACAAAAATGTATATGAATAAAACAGTTGAAATCCGGTATCTTAACTGAACAGAAGTGTTTTATTGAATCCAAACAATGTGTAGAATTGTTACAAATTAGTAACGTTCCAACATTGTGGTTGGGGCATGTTTAATGCTTACGCTTAAATTAAGCATTACCTTATTTTAATAACTGTTTATTATGTAAGTAACCTCACACGTACTTATGTATTTTTTATAACGTTAGCCATCACCATGCTAAGCTTGGCCTGTCACCTTGTTACCAACTTTCTAACTACCAACCTTAGGTAACATATGCTACATCTCCCCTCTTAGGGAAGACAACATAAAATTGAACAGTTAATAAGTCAGTATAATTATTATCAGATGTTACATTATCAATCATATGTTTAAGATCTGCTAAGTTATTGTCAGTTCTAAATTCGTTTTGAGTTTATATTAAATGACTGGAATTTCTCCGTAATATCTGATCTTTGTCTTGTATTACATAAGATATCGGAGAACTGTGTTTACACAATAATTTAGCAGGCCTCAGTTTTTTATTTTTGCTTGACATTATGTTATCAACCAAATTAAATTCTTTCCTACCTTTTACATTTCTGTTATAATACTTCTTATATCTTTCTTATCTTCTCCTAATTAAATTTTGAGCATTTAATTAAATTTCTGGTTTTCATAGCTTTGTATGCATAGGAACTTTTGTTCTTGTATGTCAACTCATTAGAATTTGTGCTGGCGATAGAGATGTAAAATTCTCGGATTCTCGAATTCTTTCAGAAGAATATTCTCGAGAATGTTACCGAGAAGATTCTCCAGAATATTCTTGAGTATACACTCGAGAATATTCTTCAGTATATTCTCCAGAATCTTGCCGAGAGTACTCTTGAGTATATTCTCAAGAATTATTCTTTTGCATTCCTGTCTTCAGAATGTTTAAACCTGTCAAGTTTTATATTAATTATGGGTTATGAAAATAATCCTTTAACTGCTTTGTTAATAATTAAAAACAATTAACTTGTAACAATTTTAACTATGTTTGTATTTATTTACTGATGAAGCTAACAAAATTAGCGAAAAGCTTAACCAAATTTGTAATTATTAAAGAATATTTTGCGACATGATTTTTATTATTCAAACAAAAATCATAAATAATTAATAATAATTGATGTCAGCAATTTGCGATATAAATCTCCAAAATAATGCTAATTTAGGCATTATTATTAATACACTTATCAGTAGATACACCAACTCAAAGCACAAGGAACGCATGAACAAAACAGACTGACTGGGATTCCGATAAAATGTGATCGCAAATCAGCAGGTCAACACCCAAAACACTGGGATGCCCTTGATAGCCACAGTTGTACTAAGCAATTTTCTCTGCCTACTCATTCACTCACCTTGTCCTTGTAATATTTGGGAATATTCTCGTTTACGAGAATATTCTCTGAGAATATTCAAGGGTAATACCACAAGTAGTGGATATATTTTTAAAAAATATATCCACTTCGAGTGGTATTTGGGAGGACTATTTAACAATATTAATACATAACAGCTAACTTTATTGAAAAATAATCCAACAATTAATATAATTATTCATTCTGAATTAAATTCAGCGGAATACTTCCAAGACACAACATTTTAAAGTTTTTAACGCAAGCCAACTTTGTTCACACACTTTGTTGGCATTTAGTTTTACGTAACCTGGTGATATCAGTAAGGACAAAACATCGTTGCTAAGTGCTATTTCGCAACATCACTGTTTAGTTTTTGAGTAGGTACATTGTTTTGTGAATATTTTGCATGGTGCCCAATATTCAGTGATATACTGCTGTAAATGTCTGTAATATGATTGGTTTATATGTCATAGTGTTGAATAGTCTTTTGCATCCAATACTTTATTACAAGAGAATTTTCTCCCTCGGAATATTCTAGAGAATATTCTCGTTCTCGAAAATATTCTTTTAAGAATATTCTCGACTCCTATCACTAACTGCCGATAAAGGCAGTCCAGTGGTTAGTGTATTTCTATATTCGAATAATCCGAATGTAATATCTTGATTATAATCTCAAATTTTTTTAGTATATTTCTTGCTGTTGGAACTACTCTTATAGCTTACCCATTGCTACTTGGTATATCTATGAACTAAATGTAAATTTAAAATGTCACTTTCTAGCAAAGTCTTTACACTCAAACAAATTACATGGATTGGCACTCCATGAGTAGGAAATATTATTTTTAATTCAATAGTACCTTTATTAGCGGTCTTAAATTTAAGACATATTATTTCCAACCATTTGGATATGTAATCCTGTAATGCCAGATACATTTTTTCTTCAACCGTAAAATGTAAAATGATGTTGGCATGTATGTTGAAAAATAAAGACTGTTATTATTATTACTATTATTATTAAATTATAACATAGACATGACATCATCAGCTCCCTTTTAAGCTACTTTTGTAGATATGTATAACATACCGATTGATTTGAGGATAATACCTACATAAACATTAAAACTTGTTACCGTTACGGAGTCTGTAAAATAAGTAAACAAAGGCAACCGGCCTCTCAGCCGGTGCTGGTCGTGGGTAAAACAAAAAACTCAAAAGCTTCAGCTGTAAAATAAAAATATGGGTGCTAAGTAGGAAGTAACCCAGCACTTTGGTAAACGAAAGGTACACTACAGAAGGCGCTACTAACCAAACCTGAAAATAAAAGATAACGGCAAAGGCACAAATCAGATACGCAGGCAAAGATGTCAAGGCAGTATAATTGAAGCAAACAAAAATACACACACAATTGAAATGCACACAAAAATATCATACGGCAAACCAACTCAGCATATCACAAATTTATATCACAGTAAAATAGCGTCTTATTAAACCTTACCAAAATATCGGTATCTAATTTAAATAATCATAAAAGCGTAGTTGACATAAGGGCGTAATTCAGTTAAATATGTTAATTGTAAATTAATGAATTAATTATAAGAACATATGTATAAGAGAAGTACAAGTTGACTTTTAACATGGCCAAATGCACTACTAAAAGAAGACAGTCGATAGCTTCATGGCTATGGCACATTTATTACAGTTTAAAATTTGAATTGATTAGTTGAATTCGACCAATCACCCACTATGCAAGAGCACTTTTAATGTTTGCTTTATTGCAATAAGGCTCACACGGACTCCAAGATCTTGTCTCCTAATATAGCGCTTTAAGAACCGATAACTGACTAGGGCAACTTTCCAATCTGTATTAAAATGTCGCAAGCTAGTCTTACATGGAATTACTTGCAAATGCGGGACAAATTTTATCATGCAGATGCCGTACAGAGTTTGATTATATTAACACTTGAACGGAGCGTGAAGCACATCCGATCCTATTAATTTTTAACCTAAAAACGCTAATAAAACTGAACTACCGCAATAGATTCCTTACAAAATAGTGTGATGAAAAAACTTATATCAGCAACTTTAAATGGATGAGAAACACGCTTAAAATACATAATAAGAGCGTTTTAATATTTACTGGACACACCGTAGCACAATCACAAGAACGCATTAAAGTGGATCCCGAAGTTCGAGTGGCCGAAATTAGAATACAAAGCAACTGACCTTGCGATGATTTTCCAGGCTGCAGCAAGCGTAGAAAGAGGGTCCGATGGACAGCAGGGCGGCCGGCTCGGCCAAGGGTGCAGAACTAATGACCTACAGGTAACGTGTTGAAGGAGGTTACACAGGGACTTCACCTTCGTTCTCTATTGTAGGCACCAAGCTCAAGACGATAGCTAGGGTCCATCTTCGTCGATTAATCAGGGAGCAGATTCGTTCGCACGGGGCGAAATATCCAGCAGCCACAGAAGGAGCCTTTGGTATCACTCGGAACGCCACCAAACAAAAGGACGTCACCAGAAACAAGAACGTTGCCCAGCAATAGGAAAGTCACCAACCAGAAAGAGCTAAAAGAGCATCAAACCATAGAATCTAGCTAATTATTCATCAAGAGAACATACCCTCAGGTGTTCTCGGCTCCATTTCGCCAAAAGGAAACATGTGCTTGCCAAAACGGAATCCAAACTAAGCTTGGGCTTGGAAAATTGCAAAATAATCTTCACGGGGTCTGCATTAGCACCACCGGAACATTCCAAACACAGCAAAATTAACTTCCCGAGCTAGATGCCATTGAAATAACCCAATTAAGGTACGTTTCAAAACGTCGATTTACAAGGCAGCTAATCTTTAGCAGCACAACATGGCGAATGCCCCAAAAAGGCTGATAAGGAAACCCAATTCGAAAATTGGAAGGAGCTTTGAAAGAAACTGGACATATGTAACCCAAAAAGCTTTATGTGCGGTGTGAAGCCTAAACTCTAGGAGTTTTCATGCATTGTAATTTTGGGAACCAGCTTACGTTAGATCATAATATAACTTGCAGAAAGTCTAAATGCTCAGTTTTATTGTAGGCAAAAATTAAACTTAATGAAAGATAAGGGAAAAGTTAGTTTTAACAAAAATTAGGGAAATTAATTAAATGAATAACTGTAAATTTCTTTTGAACCGTAACAAACTAACAAAAGTAAGTTGCCTCTTGGAGTAAACATCGTTTGTGGTAATATTAGGGGTTGGAAAATTTTTATAGAAATCCATTGTAATAGCTTCATATTCGTTTTGCTTTCTTGCCCGTCTTTTTTCTAAACGTTTCCTTGTGTAGAAAGCTTGAGCCTTTAATTTGTAGGGTTTATCCTCCGTAGTCACCTGCTTTAACTGTTTTTTCAACAAAGCTTCCTTTTCAGTCTCTGATGATGCAGTGTTTTTTATCTGCGCCTCCAGAGACTCGATTTTTACTATTGTTGCATCACATGTAGGTACTACAGGTATCGGATCTGGGATAACCAAATCCGATATTGTAGTCCTTTAGGAAAAGGTTCCTATACGATTCGTAACTAATCGGTTGTGAGGATACTTCTTACCAAGGTACATCTGATGCATTTTTTAACGGTCAGTGTTTCAGTAGGTAAATTCTTCGTGTATCTTTGAAACTATAATGCGATTTTCTACTTTTAAAACTCCGTATATGTCCACCAACAATTTCTAACGTTTCCTCTGAAATTTTATGAGGTCGGTTTTGGTGAGAGCCTCTTCCATCATGACATAATTTTCCGCTTTTTTTAAGGTACTGTTTCAAAGTTATAAGCCGCCTATTGGTAATTCCGTGCAAATTAATAAATGCAGTTTGGCAAACTGAAATTTCTCCAGACGAACCATCTGTTTGTAAAACTCTGATCTTGTAAGTAAATAAATTATCACGAAAATTAGCAGTACCTTCTTCAACTCTTGGGCGTCTTGTTTTAATATCTACGATACTTATAAGACCACATTGTTTTGTTCATTTCTGTCAGACATTAAATTAAATCTATTAATTATGTTACGCTTTTGGTCATCGGTGAAAATCTCAAAAAATGTATATCTCTTACAGTTGCATGCTTCGCCAGTTTCAAACGAATGATTCCGTATTTTTCTTGCAGCATCGTTGACACGACCATAGTGTTTCCTTTTACGAGTTGAAGCACATAAAGAACTGTTGCAATCCTCATCTTCAGTACTTTCACTAACACTCATTTTTTTGTCCTTTAAATACTTTAAACAATACACGACACCTTTTTATGCTACTCAATGCCATTGGTTTAAGGAATCATGCCATACCGGTAAGCAGCATTTGATTGGCTACTGTGGACTTGGATCGGTTGTACGTAAAACCCCATGAACTCAGATCCTTTTTCAATGCAACCGGGTTCCTTTAGGGAGTAGATTTACATTGTGTAACACGTGATATGAGTAGCAGTAATTATAATTTGATTGAGAAAGGTTGGCATTAGATAAGGCAGAATCCAAGGAAGTTACGTTCAATGTTTTATTCATAGGTGATGTTCGGAATGGCAAGCGCAGCTTAAATTTGTGTAGCTGGCAGATTTTATTTTGTAACGCGAATACAATGTTGCGAGTTTAAAATAATACAAAGATGGTTTGTGTAGTTACAAAAATTATATGAGCGTTATGAGTAAAAGTTTATGAAGCCAACAAACGGCAAGACAGCTGACGGGTAATGAAACGGTGCAAAGTTAGTACAAGGAAACAAAGATTGCAAAGATTAAGATAAGGCAACCTACTATGGGAGACAGACAATTGTGCAATGCTAAGATAAACATGTGAAACAGTGTCTTTTAAAAATAATTGTGTAAAAGCAGAGTAAAGTGCTATGAATGACAATTTCAAGAAAAAGACAGTTTAGTTCTTAAGTAAAAACATTATATCAAAACTTATTTCATAAAACAGTTGTAAATATTGGTTGCTAGGAAACGAGATTTTCAAATAAAAAAGTTTTCTGTGAGCCAAAAAGTGGTTTCTCATATTCACCGGTCTGCAGATCATCTGTGTGTATAATTTTCGTCGTGGTAACACATCCCGCTTTACAGGGAAAGTAAGCTGCAAGATTTTCTCAAGTGCGGTCACAACGGGGCTCCTTTTCGAATAGTTAAAAGTATCGGCCAGGTAGAATTGTATGTGCAACGCGTAGAACAGAC
>CALNHX010007280.1:0-76335 GCA_940337035.1 Agriotes lineatus
ACTGTATATGATAAAAAATATATTTGTTTTTACCTGTCGCTATACAGTTAATATATCTTTTTATCATTGCATACTTGGTATACTTTATTCCGTGTTAATAATTCTTGTAATGCGAACTTCACAAAGGACAATAGCTGGATAATTTAGTTCCTTTTAGTAATATTTTAAAACATGCTATGTTCGGTTTTGAAACCGGTCAACCGGTATGTTATGACATGACACAATTTCGGCAGGTAAAGATAAAAAATCACTTTATGGTTGCTCCTCATCCTAATCGCCCTTGAGCGCAGTTCGAGTTATGGTAACGATTAAGCCAGGTAGGCAAATATGTTGAGCGCAATTCGAGTATTGGATTAAGGGACTAATGGGTTTTGTGCGCAGTTCAGTTGCACCGTAATTTACATGTTTTTTTTATTAAAATTTGTTTAATACAAATAACGACAATTTTTAAATTCAGTAAAACAATTACAATATAATAATAAATAATAATGTATTTAATTCATATATATACATTCCAATAAGCTAACCTAATAGCTTGTCTAGGCATTAATATACCGGGTGATTTTATAATCAAGACTGACGCAAAACCTAACCTGCTAACTTCGAATTTGACATAGACTTACAGTGCCACCTACATATTATTCATATAACAAATATTTCATAAGTAGCTTGATGGAAAAACATTTATAATCACCCGATATAAATGTGTAGAAAAACATAAAATGTTGATCCTTGATATATAATAAACCCATAATATATCCTTTACAGACAGTACGCCAGTGTCAAACGGAAACAACTATCCGCCATATGTAACCTCCATTCTTGACGCAACCTCATCTGGTAAATGCTCCTTCCTGTTGTTTTATATTCAAAGAGTTTTTTAAATAAAAAAATTAAAGTTTGCCATTTTGGATTCAATGACGGTCAATTATCACTTCATTTTATTAGATTATAAGTTGCAGTATATGCGCGATATAGAATATGAAATAGATATTCTGGTATTTCAAACATATTTACTTTATTTATATTTTAAAATAATCTTATCCTCAAATAGCCCCCTCGCTCATCCCAGTCGCGGGTCCCAGCATAAGGAACAAAATGACACTACCCTCAATACTCAATCACAGAAATGCACACGGGATATCAAAAATTGTAGTTAGAATATCAACTATTAGTTTACAGGTGTTGTTTATGCTGGCAACAATTGCTAGTTGAATTTATTATTGTTGTAACTTAGAAATAACAGCTTGAAAACAATTCTCGCTATTTGTTTGGCCGTAATATATTCTGCATCCTTAATTTGTACCATACCCACTAACAGGAATTGGTGATTTCGTCATCTTTGACGTTTGGCACACGCCCACTAATTCGACGTTTTGGACATTTTCGGCGATATGTCCACTCACAGGATTCGGCGTTTTGTCAAGGCTAACTAATTCGGCGATTTGTCCATTTTCGGCGATATGTCCACCGACAGAATTCGGCGTTTTGGGCATTTTCGGCGTTTTGTCCACGGTAACTAATTCGGCGATTTGTCCATTTTCGGCGATATGTCCACCGACAGAATTCGGCGTTTTGGGCATTTTCGGCGTTTTGTCCACGGTAACTAATTCGGCGATTTGTCCATTTTCGGCGATGTGTCCACCGGCAGCATTCGGCGTTTTGGGCATTTTCGGCGTTTTGTCCACGCTAACTAATTCGGCGATTTGTCCATTTTCGGCGATATGTCCACCGACAAAAACGGGGGTTTAGAACAAAATCGAGCGATGCCAACTTTCCGATCCATGTGGGGTCATTTTACACGGTTCGGCGATTTGTCCATTTTCGGCGATATGTCCACGGACAGAATTCGGCGTTTTGGGCATTTTCGGCGTTTTGTCCACGATAGCTAATTCGGCGATTTGTCCGTTTTCGGCGATATGTCCACCGAAAGGATTCGGCGTTTTGGGCATTTTCGGCGTTTTGTCCACGCCAACTAATTCGGCGATTTGTCCATTTTCGGCGATATGTCCACCGACAGCATTCGGCGTTTTGGGCATTTTCGGCGATTTGTCCACTCAAACGAATTCGGCGTTTTGGGCACGATTCGGCGTTTTGGACATTAAAATACGATTCGGCGTTTTGTCCATTCGGCGATATGTCCTAGACCCTCTAAATACTATCGCACCACATTCACCCCTCCCTATTTAGAAACGCACGTAATCTTCTAAATATTTTGGTGATCACCTTGTTCTGCTTGATCTATCCAAATTTTTTTGTGAGATCATCAAGATCGCTAATTTCGTTGTTCTCGGGAACAAAGGCGGAAGTATTTGTTTCTATTTTATTTGTGAAGTTCGGCAGCTTTCAATTTTTTTCAATCTGATCTGACTAATTTAATATTTAATTTACCTGGGGAGCGGTAATTTAATTTAGTAAAGTAACAAAGAAGAAGAAGAACATCAACTCATGGAACCAAATGCTTTAAGCCAACTGTAGATTGCAATCAATCTTAACGGCGGATCAAGGCGTATTGTGGATTTGCTTCAATTAATTTAGCTTCTACAAATGGGTCATATTTGTTTCTTACATGGTGTATGCACGTTTTTCAGCAAACTGTATATAAAAAAATGATGGTTTGTAGTATGCATCTAACAGCCAACCTCACGGCTAGGTTCAGAATAATACTGCTCTAACACCTAACACTGATATACAAACTTCAAAGTTGTGTTTATAGTTACCACAAACCGAATTACATAGTTTAGAAACATTATAAGAATAGGATCGTTCAAAAAATTTATGAGCTGGAGCAAGAATTGCATTTTTAAATGTACTATTAATATTATGGATAAATAATGTGTAACCTCTTATACCGTTTACAGTGTCGGGGTGTCAGGTACACCAAGCCACTGAAAGTATGTGCATTTTTAAATTTGGAGGAGGTACTTGAGGTAGTGGAGTCTGTCTAAGCTAGAACACTACACGTGCTCTTCAGATGTTCACCCATCCAAGTACTGACCAAGCAGACTGGAGCTTAACTTTTACAAGTGCTGTAAGATATGCAACACCACTCAGCCGTACTGCCGACCTTTAATATTGTGGATATATGTTCTAAATCTGATTTTGTTGTATAAATACAAACAATTCTTGTTTTTTATTAATTTGTGAAAAAAAACAGGGTAAATGAAGAAGACATTGATTTTTTATATTGAGCCAATTGGTCCCATTAATTTATGTGAAATTCTTTAAAATTTTCGAATACCATAAATAAAACGGAAGCAGCTATTCTAAACTAACTGGATTCTGTTGCAATCGCGACTATCAATACAAAGCTCATTTATACTACATGACAAAAATTATGGGAAAGAACTAGAGCTTCAGATAGAAGTGTTTTTGATTTCATTATCATTAATTGCCTATTAGTCCATTTACTAAAGGAAAAAAATTCTAACTTCATTGACTCAAAACCGATTTTGAACATTTTTTATTTATTATTTCGGAAAAAGTTTATAGAAAAGTTCCCCATAAGTGAGAAGGTGTGCTTTTTATTTTTTCAATTGTTATTAACAAATAAGTGTTTTTTATTATATTCTTAATTAAAAATATTTATAACTATTTTATTTATTTAAACAAATGCCTGAAATTTGACAAAATAAGGTTTTTGGGTTCACAAATTACGAATCTGGCCTTAAAATTGGTCTAAAAACAAAAATGGCGTCTACAAAATGGTGTCGAAGGTCTAGTTTTTTATTTTTTTTCTTTTAATTTTTATTTTACGTCTAGGGGTTTTTGGGGTCGCTGATTACGAATTTGACATAAAAACTCAACTAAAACAAAAAGTGGCGGATCCAAGATGGCGAAAAAGCGTAATTTTTTTTATTCGAAATTTATTTCCTACCTATATAGGGTTTTTTGGGTCACTGAACTCAAGTTTTATGTTAAAATTTATCAAAAATGAAAAATAACGTCCATAAAGCGGCGAAATAGCTTCATTTTTGAATTCCGCGCGTTGCCTCATATCTAGGGGTTTTGGACACAGTAATTATAAATATAGCATTAAAAGGTTGATTTTTATTCTGTATGATTATTATTATTATTATTTAATAAACATTATATACAAATAAAATTCTAAATTGTTAAATCAAATTTAAATAGATTAAATGCATTTAAATATAACATATGAATACATATAAATTCCAACGCCTAAAAATGTGTTTTCTACGACCTCTTTGTGCAATTTTCAAAAGATATTTCTGAATTAAAAGATTTTTCTGATTGTGACCGACGGAAGAATGTTATTACATAAAAACAAATGGCAACTTGTTCAACAGTATGGTGCAATTTTAGATATATTAATTTTATTGTACGTAATTATGGAAAAAAGCAATTGTTTTTGTCGATTATCAGAAACATAGAATACAATCTGCTGAAAGAGATCGACGTCTAAAAACGAAAACTGCACCAGATATTCGACTTTAAAAAGACATGATTTTTAAAGTTGTATCAAGAAAACTTTCTGGCAAATGTCTTTCATGTCGTTATATTGATTTTTTAAAAGAAACTTTAGCTGCAAATAATATCTCTGTTCTCAAGCTGAAAGTGATGCTGATCGGTTAATAGTTACAACAGCTCTCAATGCATCAAATGAAAACATAGTCGTAGTATCAGAGAATATAGACGTATTACTTATATTAACAGCTTTAGTTTCTTCTGATAAAGATATATATTTTTTAAGGCCTGCCAAAAATAAAAATTAAAAAAAATCTTCTAAAAGCTTGCAATTTGCGCATCCCAATTGTAGTGAGCATGTTCTTTCCGTACATGCTTTAACTGGATGTGACACAACTTCAGCATGTTTTAACAGAGGAAAGAATCTTCTTCTTCTTGTTCAGATGCTTATCTGATTTCGTATGTTTGCGATCAACACGGCTATCTTCACTTTATTGGTTGCAATTCTAGATAACTCATTGGATGATTTCCCATATCACGCCCTTAGGTTTTGCAACCAAAATACTCTTCTGCATCCTGGTCCACGTTTGCCATATATCTTGCCTTGTATAATAGATTGTAGTAGGGCGTCCTTATTATCATTCCTCATTATATGTCCGAGGTATTGGAGTTTGCATATCTTGATGTTGTCCATGATCTCTTTACTTTTTTCATTCTCTCCAGAACTTTAATATTTATTACACGGTCTTTCTATAATATCCGCAATATTCTCCGGTATAACCACATTTCAAAGGCTTCGATTTTTTTGTGATTGTTTCGTTAAGTGTCCAGGACTCGACCCTATAGAGCAAGATGGGAGAAATGTAGCATCTTAGCATTTGAGTTTTGGTATCAAGGTGCAGATCATGGCTTTTGAGTATAGTTTAATATATTGAAAATATATAAGGATGAGGAAGACAAATAGGACCGGCACCTTATTAAAGATCCACATGGATAAGTCCTAGTAAATGAAGCAATGGCTATGTTCAGGAAAGAATAAATTTGCCAAAATATTTGGAAATAGCCGTGATTTACAAAAGACTGAAAAAATTTACATAAAAAAATGCTGGTATAAAATGTATGCTTGGAATGTATGGTGCAAAGAAACATAACTGCTTAAACTCTTGCAGGAATGTTTAATTGATTAAACGTTTTTTATTATTCATATACCCCAAGGTAAATGAGGTTACAGACAATACAATACATATATTTTTTAAATAAAAACATTTTGAATTTTAGGTTTTACTCTTTTATTAAGGCGTCTACTAAAAAGCGTAGGGTTAATTTAGCATCATTGTGCCCTACCATGGACTCAGCAGAACAACATTTAAAGTGCGTGTATTTGCAAACAAAGTTGTGGCTGGGAAATCAAGATATTTCAACAGAAGATTGGGGTTGGGAATATGACACAGGAGTGTTTTCCAATCCTAATGACAAAGGAACCAACTCCACAAAAGATCTTAAAAATTATCTTTTTGCAACTACAAAACTAGTTGCAGGCCAGCTTGTGGGTGTAGGAAAAGTGGCCTTTAGGCTCGGCGGCTTGCGGTGAATGTGGCTAAAATAGTTGCCTTAATTCACGACCGGCAGTGTTAATGGAAGAAGTAGAGGAAGAAGAAACTAAAGCTAAATAATTTTTTCTTCGTTTTTTTAATTTTAATAAATCAATTAAAATATAATATCTTTAATACTCATTTAACTCTTCTATCATTTGTTTCCACCATTTTTCAGACACCGTTTTCCATTTTTGATAAATTAACATAAAATTTGGGATGAGCGACCCAAAAAAACACTAGGTATAGGTATCAAAATTTTTTAAAAAATTGACCCCTTTCCGCTATTTTGAATCCGCCACTTTTTATTTTAGTTGAGTTTTAATGTGAAATTTGTAATCAGCAACTCCAAAACCCCCCCGACATCTAATTAAAAAAAAAGTCAAATTAATAATTAGACCTTTTGACGCCATTTTGTTTTTAGACCCATTTTGAGGCCAGATTCGCAATCTGCGACCCCAAAAACCTTATGTTATCAAATTTCAAGCAATTGTTTAAATTAATAAAATAGTAATTTTTTAATTAACAGTATATTAAAAAACACTTATTTGTTAATAACGATTGAAAGAATAAAAAGCACACTTTCTCACCTATGGGGAACTTTTCAATAAACTTTTTCCGAAATAATAAAAAAAAATGTTCAAAATCGGTTTTGAGTCAACGAAGTTAGAACTTTGGCGAATTTTCATCGTTTAGAAAATGGACTATATTGTTAATAAAGTTGTTTTAATTCTGCGTAAGCTTTTTGAATGTTTTTGTTAATATTTTTCCTAAATCTAAACCTATGATCAGTTGTTAAACCCAAATTACGACCACTTCTTAAAACGGATAACCTACTGCCAGCGACTCTCACATCTAGTTTACCAGTAACCTCAGATCTATACTTTTCTGAACCAAATAACAATGATGATTCATTGCTATTAATAATAAATTAATAAGTGAATGTCTATTAGCAAACGATATGGTGTGTTGAATACGTTGCAGCCATTATCGTTGATAAACCTAACAAAAATTACAAGAAACAAGAAAATGAAACAAAAAACTCAAGATATTAAAACACCTCCACACTAAACTTCTGTGACTTTGACATGTAACTAACGAATAATACTGATTTGACGTTTAAAGATAGGCATTCCGGCTAACTAGATTATTCCTTATCAAAAATGCAACCTTAACTGCCGGTCTTATAAAAGTCACTAATCTGACGTTAACTTTAATTCGCTGTTAAAATAAACAAAAGCGTATCAAAACGTCAGTGCTTATGACATTTTATTCATTAGTAAACAAATTTTGATGCGCTTTTGTATATTTTAACAGCGAATTAAAGTTAACGTCAGATTAGTGGCCTTTATAAGACTGGCTGTTAGTGTTGTCAAAAATTATAAAGATACAAAAAATATTTCTAAAGAAAATATTTTGGAAAACAAAATTAAGTTTTTAGCATAGACTAAAAAGTTATCACCAAATTTTTATTGCGAGATTTTTGTTTAATACACTTATAACTTACTGATGAAGACCAAAACAATTTGAAAACGTGATTTATAATCACAGAACATGCCATACCAAAAATTATAAAAATCGATCACAACCTACTCTTTTTATGCCAAAATTATTTTGTTTTTCAAAAGACTTGAACGCCTTATATCGACTTAACCAGACGATTTTGGATATCAGTAAGTTAGGTTAAATTCTCTTATTTTTATCCCTGGAGTCTATAGTTATGCGAAATCCCAACCTTTTGGAGACCCCCTAGGAATAAAAATATAAATAAACGCATTAATGTTAAATTTAAAAATCATTGCAATCTCCGGAGTCAGAGCCACCACAAAGTCCCTCTAATTCTTTTGTAAATTCTGTACGAAGCAATATACTGCATTTATAATTATAAACTTCTATAGCTGCTGTTTTTCCTCGATAAACGATTAATCTATCTGGGTGCATGCCTATTCAATATTACAATATTTAAGCTGTTATTTTACACAAAATATTCCAGTGCATTCACATGTAGTTTATTTTATTAAAATAACACTATTAGGCGAGTGAAAGTTAGCTTAGCTTTATAAATATTACAAATTTGATAAATACCCAGTCTTAATTACTCCATAAAAATATTAAGCCATTATAAACTAGGGCAAAGCAATTCAGTCTTGAGATTTGACTCTTTGAATCTCGTTCAGCTCTGGGATTCGATTCAGTGATTCAGCTTCGAAGATTCATTTCACTTGTTCTTAATCTGCATTGCATAAGCGTCAGGATAGAACGAAATTAAATTAATCGTTTGAGTTATTGCACCGCAGCGCGCTCGTGTGCTCACCGACGAAAAGTATCGGGTGTCTTATTGATCAGCAAAGGCAAAAGGCCAAACAGAAATCAGCTGTATAAGTTTTGTCAGTATTATATATCGTGTGATCAAATAAATGTTAGTTCTAGTTCCATGTGTGTGCATAATTTCGAAAAATGTTTAATTAGTTTCATAGAACATCAATTTAGGTAATTCAAAAAATAAACCACTCCTATTTACATAATTTATCATTATTTTCAAATTAGATACACTGGAGCTAGATTAGATATTAGGGATGTCGTACCCGGTCTAAAATCAAACCCGGGTACCCGAAAACAGTACCCGGGTACCCTCGGGTACCCGAAGATTTTACATTTTGCCTTATTATTTACTGGCGAATGAAAATATTTCCATACAGGTGATTTTTTTGATGACATTGTTTTCTTATTTGTTTGTACTTTTGTAGTTTTATACAATGTTCAAGCTCTATGATCTACGCATTTGAAATAGTACCTACTCGCCAATTCAAACTACAAGTCGTAAATATTTTCACACTTGTGTGCTATCAAATTCAAGTACGTGACTTTTTATCTGAAATTGGTAGCAACATCAACATCACACAGAGGATGTTTATGTTACTTCAATCCATACTACCGCGATTTAATGGTTCTATTGACGGGTTGAATATTTCCGTGAAGCGGATTTATTGCCTTATATGAAACAAGAATCAACATTATGTGGTATGGGATGGGTTGATTCTTGTTATTACTGCATTGTTGTTTTTTTCTAAATCTTATTTCTATTGTTTTTTAGTTTTTATCATCTTCTCCGAAAAAGGCTGGGAATTACATAATTTACTAGTCGGGTACCCGGGTCCTGAAAATATACCCGGGTTGACTATTACCCGGGTCGGCCCGGGTACCCGGGTATCCGCCGACATCCCTATTAGATATTCAGCAAAAAATTCGAGGCACTGCTAAATAAATGTGACTTTGCTTTCTTTGTCAGCGGTCGCCTTTTCGTTCACGACTTACCATGTGAAGAACAATCGATTCATTTATTATATTATTTGAATAACTTTTTCAATATAGAATCGAATGTGAAAAATGAATCTTCAAACGTCGCGATCCGAGTCTCATGACTCATACGATGAAGTCAATTCATAGAGCCGAATCATTCAGGAACGACACACTTTTATTGTAAACCATGACATCACAATGATGCTGAACTGTTTAAAAAAAAAACTTTTATTTATACTTTTATAAATAAAATTACAATATAATTATTTACAGCGAAACCGAACCACAATGAAGAATTTGATTTGATTTTCAGCTATTATTCAATAATATCTTTAAAAATGAACATTCAGTAGCTTAAATTCAAACTTTTTAAAAAAGAATTTTAAAGTCATTTGTTTAATGAGATCAGATCCTCACTATTCCTCCTCTTTCCATCCATCATCGTCACTTAAAAATCGTCGTTTATGAGTGGTATTCATGTATGGCCGTAAAGCCCACTCGGTATCAGCTGCGACAGTAGCATCGAGAGTTCCCAGTTTAATCTCGTACAATCGTAATTGAAATCTTGGCCCCACTTCACTCATTTCAACCTGACAGAATAATCGTTATTGTACGACTTACAGCACTGCACAATCAAATTCTTACCTGTCGATCAACAATCTTATAAGTATGCTGTCTGAAGCTGATGTAGTCGTCATGATTTGCAAACGTGATCACCCTCTTAGAGTCTTCTTTTGGAACAGGATATAAATATTTCAGGATAGACATCACTCGCTCTCCTAATTTAGTTTTAAAATTGTGGAAAACTAAATGGGGATACTGCTCAGACATAGTTCCTATATCAGGTATATCGTGACGCATTACAACATCTGACATGTTAAAATACGCGGTTGGCCCATAGGGTAAGTGGCAAATCACCAAACCATCAGGTTCGCCTCTGTGCTCATGAACCATAATAAAGTCGGTTACGTCGTTGGCTCGACACGCATGCATCAACTGCTTCATTTCGTAATTACCACGATTCATACGCTGAGCATTTGGAAAAATTAACCTTAACTCCTTGACAAACATTTTTAGCCTTGAGCTAGGATCCCGCGACGTTGTAATTACAATTTTTGGATCTTCCACACCTGCATACCGGTACTCGTCGTCTTGTGAGTTAGCAAACGTGCCACCACTTTCGCCACCGAGTTGGACTGCGGCCTGCGGTCCCGAATCTTCCCATTCGAGTTTTTTTTGATAATGCAGGGCCTTTTTCTGTAAATCGCCGTGGATTGCAACGTTGTCATCTAAACTTCGCTTAATTCGGTTCTTTTTGTCTTGGATGCTCTTCTGCCTATCCTCGATAGTTTTGCGATACAGATATTCTCTGCGTAAACGAGCCTGTCTACGCAGCATTTTTACACTTTACAGAAACACAATTGAAACAGTAATAACATCCACAATAACAACTTTACGCGTTGACCGTTGAGGTTATAATTGCTTATTGCGCACGTGTTTATAGCCACCACTTCAGAGCAAAAACCAAAAAATATATGCTGCCATCTTTTGGTGCCGCAGTAATTAACAAGGAACCCTAATAAATGTCTACCGAATTATGTAAAAAAAATAATTCTTACCTTCAGCTTTAGGTTTTTTGACTTGAAAGTTATCCATTATAGATGCCTCGACGAAATATTTGCGTTATGATATTTCTACACCCATGTTTTTTGTGTTGACTTTTCACACCGATAACGTTCTAATAACAAGCTTTACTTTGTATTAACAAGAAAACAAATTGTTAATTATTGTAATTATTGACAATTTATAGGTATTATTTGGTTTACAACAGATGTAAACAATACTCGGCTTGTAGTTGGTTCACTGTGCATGCGTCTCATATCAGCCAATCAAAAGGCTGATGTAGCAGTAGAGGGAAATTTAAAATATGATTTACTATGCAAAGGTTGTGACATATTTGAATAGTTTTTTAGTTTACTATACTTTATGACGTAAAATAAAAGTACCCCAGGTGGGTAGGATAATACATCCACAATCCCACATCGGAAATCCGGTCTGCCTCACGGATTCTTGGGGAGGCGAAAATTCGACAAGCAAACAGAGTGGAATCTGTCTGGCGACCTACAACATACGATCCATGGCCAAAGACGAAAAAGTTTATGAATTGGAAGAATTGCAAAAGGTGAAATGGGATATAGTGGGATTATCTGAGATCAAAAGAAGAGGAGAACAATGCATAGACTTCAGGGCCGTAAGTAGGTATAGGCCGAGTATGCCCCCGCCTACAGGCGCAAGCGGCAAGGGGCGCCAAAATGTCACTGAAAAAAAATTATTTCTTTCGTACTAATAAAAAACAAATAAACAAGTACTAGTCAATTTTATAAATAAATTAATTTGTAATATTAACGATTTTAGTCCAAATCATGCTAATTATAATAATGCGAATTGCTCCCGATCTGGTCGATACATTACATTGCCTTGTGCAATTTGCAAAGGAAATGTTATATGTCTACCAGATTGTAACAGCGTTTATTTTATAGTTCTCACGTATATCAATCAAAACATTAGAATTACTAACTTGTTAGGCCACCGCATAGGTGGTCTTATTCTCATTATACAAAGGATTAGGGTTGCCAACACTGTCATTTTGACCCGAAGATTTAGGGTTTGGCAATCATTCTTCGGGCTTCGGGTTTTCAATAAAATTCTTCGGGTTAACTAAAGGTTCATACATTCATGGATTGCGATCCTATTTAAGCTCCAGAGCAGAAGTCAGTGATAAGAAAGTATCCAAAGAGGAAAAAAATTTAATTTTAGAAAATATATTAATTTTTTTTAGAAAAATGTAGTTTCGCAATAGTTTACTTAACTTTTAATATGAATTTTGAACATTTTTTGGAATGTAAAAAATAGTTTTGTTCTTTAATTACTATGATTTACAAAGGTCGAGAATTATGCAATGTGTAACGGATCAGCTGGATCCCTTACCCATAATGTTTATTTTCTTGCTTAAATGTAGAAGCCGAGTAGTTCCTGCGTTCTATTATTAGATTTAATAATGTATTTTATATAAGCAAGTGCTTTCAAAGTCGGTCCTGCGCTGGACGTGTATTGTGAATTTTGGTTTTTGCAAGTGCAGCAAGAAACACACGCTGTACGCGGGATGCGAGGATTTTCAACTTTCAACTGCAAATTTAACAAAGAAGGCAGCAGTCGCACGCTGCTTCTTCTGAAATGAAAGTGTAGTACGTGAATTGGCCCAGGGAGATATAAGTTAATTTGAAGCGGTCTAAAAGAGCCTGGCAGCCAACTTTTGCTCAAAACAGTGTTAAATTGCAGCGAGCCAGCGTTTGAAAATTCTGCAAACGTATTTTCACAGAGTAGATGTAATTACACCCATTGTGCGATATTTAAAGGCCTATTGGAAGCTTCAATTTTGAGAGGCGCCAATTCAACTGTCTTTATTAGCATAATGCATACCAACATAATGTCCGCCAGGAGAGTACAATGCAATCGAGGAGTGCCGTTTCCAAGGGTATGCAGCAGCCAGTTCCAGGTAAAATGTTTACAGAGCGTGATAAGGTTGCGTTGAACTGCAAGATTTTGTAAACTCGCAGGAATATGTTTTATTAGCGACTCAAATAAGTACCGGCTTCAGGCAATTTTGCCATTCCAGTTTTGTTAAAGACATTTTGACATTTGCGTTCTTTTAAAAGATAATTATTTCAACGTTATTTTTGGTGATGTTTTACGTTGTTTATGTAGGTTTGCAGCACGCCTGTGAATAGCCGTAATCTATATCGCACATACGTTGTTTGAGAACTTAATTCTATTTTCTTTTATTTCTTTTGTTTTAATGCGTGTTTTTTGTTTTTTATGTTTTTATACGCGTTTTGAAATCAGTAGATGATGTAAAAAATTCAGCTTTTTTGTGCATTGTTTAAAGTTAAGTTTCAGTCCGACCAACACTATAAGGGGAACCAGATTTCTATTTTGGCAGATAGTGATATTGCATAACCGACTAACTGAGGTATTAAGAGAGTTTCACGTTCACTGAGCTATCTAAGGGATAAAAAAAGCAAATATTTATTTAAATATTAAGGCGTCTTGTTCAAATTTAATGTATTGTAACGGTGCACACCCTGGTTACCTGTTGCTTGTTTATAGGCCTACGTTGTGTGATTTTTTTACTGTTTTCGGCGGGTGCTTCGACGACAGTTACAGTTATTTTAACTAGGCTTCCGTATTTACTGTTTTCACTCCGTTCGTATAGGGGCTGGCGACCTCCAGCTTTTACACCAAAGAAAACAACAACATGTCAAGCGATGGTTATTTATTAGGACAAAGTAAACAGTACACTGCGCTTACAATTATTTGCCTAACGCCAATGGGCCGTTTGCCGGACGTAAACTTGTTACGAAGTGCCTGGTGGTGTTAGTGTGGTAGTAGAGAGACAAGTAGTTGTTATGCAACGCTCACTTACCAACAAGACCAAAGAGGAAGCCTTGCCATGCCAGTTTGCGTGATAACGAGAGAAGTAAAGGCAAAGAGTGGTTAATCAACGCTCACTTACCAACAAGACCAAAGAGGAAGCCTTGCCATGCCAGTTTGCGTGATAACGAGAGAAGTAAAGGCAAAGAGTGGTTAATCAACGCTCACTTACCAACAAGACCAAAGAGGAAGCCTTGCCATGCCAGTTTGCGTGATAACGAGAGAAGTAAAGGCAAAGAGTGGTTAATCAACGCTCACTTACCAACAAGACCAAAGAGGAAGCCTTGCCATGCCAGTTTGCGTGATAACGAGAGGAGTAAAAGCAAGAGTTGGTGTCGAACGTTCACCGATTAACGAAAGCCCGAGCTGAGCTTCGCAATACCAGTGGAGCTACACCAAATAGAGTGAGGTGTTAATTAAGTGCGGAGTTGTCGTGATGTTTTGTGTTATTAGTCGAAACAGCCTCGGCCCCAGGCTTCGTGCTTCTTCTGCCCCTCTTTCCTTCTGTGCCGAGTGTTTTATGCAATATTTCGCAGACCCCTTCCTTCCAGTGCCGTGGGACGCCCGCCAATGCCAACGAAATCTAAATTTCGTTGCTATGGAGACTTGATTTTGATTGGCCGTTTCAGCTCCAAACCCCGCGGCGAGTTTTACTCCTTTTCCGTCGCATTTTTAAATATTTTCCCAGGATCTCCTTTTGACACGCGGGCCACGTGTTTGAAATCCTAGACTAATAAATTTCCCAAGCTAATTTGGGCCGGCGGTTGGGCCTCAAATCCCCCTCGACCTCGGGTCATAGCCGCTCATAAATCTAATATAGGAATTTTTCGATTAGCCGGGGTGACCCACAGCTGTAGCAGTATTATGTTACAGTTTGCAAGCAAAACAAACAAACGAAAGCTTTCGTTATATGATATAATTTTCCACTTATTTTATATACAAAACACATCTATAGCTACTGATTATCATTGTACTAAACTAAAACGCCTGAAATAAACAAATGTACGCCCTAGAAATAAAAATGCCTGAAAGAAACAACTGTACGCCCTAGAAATAAAATGTCTGCAATAAACAAACGTCCTTCCTAAAATAACTAGATAAAATTAAAAATAGTGTTTGTAAATACGCGACCCTCACAGTCTCCCCTAAAGGTTTTTGTGGGGCCTCGCAGAGTTCACCACGGAAACTTTTATTGTGGGGTCGGGTACCTCAACAACGCGCACTTCACTGCACTATGTTGGCCTGTGGGCGCCGGCGTCTCTCCCTACAACGCTGTATGAAGCGCTTACGGGCTAGGCGCCTTCGTGTGGCTCCCCGTGCTGTTGGTGCCGTCGGTTTCTCGTAGCACCGCCTGGGCTGTGCGCCTTGCCCCACGTCCGGGTTGTCCCTGCTGGTGCCGTCTGGCTCCTGGTTCCTGCCGCCGCTGTCCGGTTCCGGGTGGTGTCCGTCCTGTGTTGCTAACCTTGGCTCTGCTCCCAGCCTCTGGGTTATTGTACTCTCCGTCGGTGGTGGTCTTGGCTGCTCTTGCTGCTCCATACCGGGGCCTCCCGTGCTGCCCTGGGGTCGTAGCCCCATCGCCAGGGCGTTGCTTGGCCTACTCGGGGGTCTCTTCGCCGGTGGCAGACCCGTTTTGGCACACGCCCTTCGTGATCCTGGTTTTGGCTCGCTTGTCGTATTTTTGTAAGCGTCCTCCGCCATCCTCGCGGAAAGGCCCCCTGGGGTAGGTGGCCTACTTTCAGCAAACAGTACCCCCCAGTCGAGGACGTCATCGTGGCTCCCCCATTCGTCGACCAGGTGCTGGACCTCCATGGCGATGCTAAGGGCCGCAGGCTTATCCTCTCTATCCGTAAGGGCTACACCCGAGGTACTCTGCGGAGGGCACTTGACTCGACACCGACCTGGAGCCGACTGTTCTGAGGGCCAAGCGGCCGCAAGCTCGTATCTGGGCTCGCCATAAATTAACAGGTTGACAGCCCTTGCAGCCAGAACGGCGTTCGTGTAGAACCGTTTGAGGTTTTCCACGTTATACGATCCTTTCTTATGGCCGCTCTCGATGTGTACTATGGTGTAAACATTGTTACCCAAGTCGCGCGATACCTTGAATGGACCCTCATATAGCAAGTGGAATTTGGCCGTTACCCTCTTATTGCTATTTGAAACTGGGTTAGACTTGAGCAGCACCAAATCTCCCTCAGCAAAACGAATGTCCTTGGCCTTTTTATTGAATACTTTCTTCCGCATTTCCGCGCTGCTCAGCAAAGTTTTTCTGGCTGCTTCATGTATTTGATTCAATGTCAGTTCGCGGCGCGGTGGAAGGAACCTCCTGAGTAGGCGGTCCAGTTGCAGCTGTGGTTGTTTCCCGTGTATGACCTCGTATGGTGAATAGCCAGTGCTAAGATGCGGCGCGGCATTAAAGCAACTTTCAATGTTTTTCAACTGCCAGGCCCAAGTAGTGTGTTTTTGGTGGCAGTAAGCGCGGAACATGCGGCCAAGCTCCCTATTCACGCGTTCAACTGGGTTAGAAGCCGGGTGCCTTATCGAGGAATGCGTAGTCCTAATACCCGCCTGTTGCAATCGCTCATACCATTTACGTGAGGTGAACTGTGAACCATGGTCGGTTAGGATCGTCGCGGGCTTTATTACTTGGGAGAATTGTTCCAATATGCATTTGGCAGCTGCTCTCGAGGTGGCACGGCGTAGGGCATACAGTGCCACATATTTGGAAAATACATCGAGTACCACTAGTATGGAGGTGGCGCCTCCCCGACTCGTGGGCAACGGTCCATAGAAATCTGCTGTCACGAGTTCCCCAACTCGGCTCGCCATCACTGGGTTCATCAAGCCGCGTGTGATCTGGTTGTTACACTTCGTCTTTTGGCACAAGTCGCATGTTGCAATGACCTTACGGACATCACGATACATGCCCTTCCAGTAGAAAGTCCCTTTGATAGCGGCAAAGACTTTTCCTGCGCCGAAATGCCCAAATTCTTGGTGGTGTTGCAGCACGAGGTCGCGCACCATTGCTCTTGGGATTGCCAGCCTTTCAGAACTATTCTGTTCAATTTGATACATCAGCACGTCGTTCACAATCTTGAATTGCCGTGCCTTTCGTGCCATGGCTGTATCCTCCTCAAGTGTGGCATTTTCCAGGGCCTGCCAAATTTTCTCCAGTTCCGGGTCTTGTCTTTGTAATGCTTTCAAATGGCCCAGCTTTTTGCCTAAATCCTTGTAGTATTGTGTCTGGAATGCAGCAATTATGGGTTCCCTTAACTCTTGTATGCCTACGCCGGCTCCAGCGGTGGGGAATCGGGATAATACATCTGCAGCAATATTATCCTTGCCCTTTACATACTCGATCTCGTAGTTAAACTGGTCCAATATTAGGATCCATCTGGTTAAGCGGTCATTGAGTAGCCGGCATTGCCGCAAAAACTCTAGCGCCTTATGGTCGGTTCGGATGATAAATCTTGACGCCACTAAGTACGTCCGAAATTTTTTTAATGAAAAAATAATCGCGAGCAGTTCCCTCTCGGTCGTCGTATACCGGCGCTCGGCGTCGTTCAGGGAGCGGCTGGCAAACGCGATTACCCCCTTTTCGCCATCATCTGACAGCTGGTAGAGCTCTGCCCCGAGCCCGTACCCAGACGCATCTGTCTGTAAGTAGAAGGGCAGGTCCGGCCTAGGATGTGTCAGCATCACAGAGTCCAAAAATATTTTTTTCACACGGCCGAACGTCTCGTTCTCGGCGTCCCCCCAGCGCCATTTGGCGTCCTTCTTCAGCAACTGCGTCAGTCCGCGGGTGGTGTCGCTGTATGCTTGTGAAAAGCGGCGGTAGTAGTTGCAGAGCCCGAGGAACGCTCGCAGTTGTTTTTGTTTCCGTGGCGCCGGGAAGTCCATAATGGCTTGTATCTTTTCAGGGTCGGGCCTCACTCCGCACGTCGTCAGCAAATGTCCCAAAAACTTAGTTTCGGTTTGGATGAAGTTGGACTTAGCGAGATTGACTGTTAGCCCAGCCGCCTGTAGGCGTTGCAGTACCCGTCGTAGGTGCCCCAAATGGTCTTCAAAGTTGGGAGACGCAATCAATAGGTCATCTATGTAGTTCACCGCAAATTCGCGCACCTCGGGGCCTAAGATGACGTCCATCGCTCTCGAAAAGCTGCCCACAGCTGTTTTCAAACCGAAGGGTAACACGTTGAAGACGAACGTCCGGCCATTGTATAGAAACGCGGTGTACGGCTTCGAAGCTTCAGTGAGGGGGATTTGGTAATAACTGGAACGCAGATCAATAGAAGTCATGAATTTGACACCATGAAATCGCTGTAGTAGTTCCTCAGCTGGTGGCGGCGTTTCGCAGTCCGCCACCATCCGTTCGTTTAGCAGACGCGCATCTAGACATATTCTGACTTCCTTATTTTTCTTTTTGACTACCGTCAGGGGGCTGCAAAACGGCGAAGCGGCTCTCTGAATAATGCCTAGTTCTAACATTTCCTGTATGGCTGTTTCCACTGCCGGCCTAAGTGAAAATGGAACTGGATAAGGCCTTTTCACAAAAGGTGTTTCGTCGTGCATTTTAATGGCATGCTCATACAGTTGTGTTAGCCCTGGCCGTCGCGAAAACACAGGACGGAAGTCCATAAGTGTTTCCAGCAACTTGCCCTTTTGTTGCTCGTCCAAGGGCGCCCTTGCTACAGCCTCTCTTAACGCCTCCCCAGTTTCAAGCGCAGCATGCGTAGTAGATAAGCGAGGTGCTGTTATTGCCGCTGCGTGGGCCACGCATTCGTCGCCATTTGAGACTATTGTTCTGAAATGGACTTGTAGTACGTGGTTCGAGCTCTCCAAGAAACTAATCGTTCGTTTATTAAAGTCGATGACGGCGGAGTGCCGGGCCAACCAATCCGCCCCCAGTATCATCGGTTTAATTAAATTTTTCACTATCAAACAGGGGATGTGAATTCGCCTTTCTTGAATCTCCACGGGCAGCAACACTTGCAGCTTCACGGGGCTAGTAGGTTTCCCCACCGCACCTCGCAATTGTAACGAGGGCACTGGTAAAGAATTTATGTTTGGCGCGGCCGCTTCGATGAGCGCCCATTCATTTTCAGCTAAACAGGTGATTTCGCTCCCAGTATCGACGAGGGCTCCAATGTTTTTCCCATCAGGCAGTAAAACTGTGATTTCCGGCAGCGGTCGTGAATCGATTCTGGCGCCATTTTCCAAAGAGGTTGCCTGTCGATGTACTGATAATATATCGGCAGTTGGGCCCACGACAGTGCCTTCCAAGGGGCCCTCACACGCCGCCACTGGTTTGCATTTTTCCTGTAGGCCTTTAACTGTTAAATTCTCCTGAGCGCGGCCGGCGTTAAACAGCTTATTATAATTATAGAAGGGCCGGCCGCTACTGAGTACGCCTCTGTAGCGGTACCTTGCTTCGCCGGCATTCGGGAATGTTAGCGCCACCCTCATCGGTCTCGGCTCGATGGTGGCGTTAAGATCTCCGGCGCGGCTACTGGAATTCTTTAATGGGCCACCCTGGGCGAGACTGATTCGTTTTGTCCCGCCCGCTTCCCGTTTCCCGGCTGTTAAACCGGAGGGGCACGTGCTTGCGTAACGGGGCTTTGTAGACCCTCGGCCCTTGCCCATCTTGTTGTGGCCCGTGGCCGTCGACCCCGTCTGTTCGCAAAATGTTGCCAGTGCCCAAATTCGGGCCTATAGTAAAGACTCGCGGCTGGTCGGGCTGGTGGCTCCATTTCGATAGTATTTACGTCACGCGTGTGCTGATAGCGGCTAGCATTCGGACATGCAGTAATGCGATCATCCTTAATGGCGTCTTGCCTTCGTAGAAATTCGGCTGTTTCAACTATGTTCCTGCCGGGCTGCAATTGGTAGATGGCGTATCGCCTCTGGAAAATGACGCATGATGTCGGCCACTAATATTACCTCGGCTATAGGCGGTATCAAACGTCGAGCTTGGCTAACAAAAAAAGCAAAATGTGCTAGCATCGTTTGTTTTGCCCTCGGATCCCAGCGCGCTGTATTGATTTGATTCCGAATTTTGAGTTGCTCGCGTTCGCCCCCAAAAAGTGTGGAGGAAATCACGTTTGAAATCCTCGAAATTATCCCAGCTGTCTGCATACAGTGCCTTCCAAAAGCGGGCGCCTCCCCGCAGGCATTCAAGCGCCAACTGCAGCTGCTCTTGTCCGTTTAATTTCAGACGCCTGCAATAAATTTGCAGTTCGTCTAGGAAGTCGAGGGGGTTCTTGGAAATGTTGTCGCTAAATACGGGCTTCTCGGGAAGCGTCGCCAACAGCAGTGAGCGCTCCCAGGCATTCGCCGGGACTTCCGCACACGCTGCAGTGGCGTTACTCGTCATATGCGGCTCCTTGACATTATTTTGCTTCTCGGGCTGGCTTTGTTGTGCTATTTTCGCGCCAGTCAGGCTAGCACTGGCGCTTTCTTGATTCCCCCCCGTATGTGAGGCGGCTGTGCTGCAACCGGAGCCCTCCGCGGCCTTTATTTCATTTAGAGAGCTCATCACTCCGGTCATGAATTCATTTAAATTTTGATTTCTTTCTTGTTCCAAGGCGCGTTGGGCCCGGCTCCAATGAAAGAACCAAGTCGGCACCAATAGTGTTTCCGGCGTCGGTACTTCATGCTCCTCTATTTCAACACTTTCGCCGGCTGTATCGGCCGGCAATATCTCTGGCTCGATATCCCGCGCCTCCAAGTTTCGCTCGGCACTATTTGACATTTTTGATTTCAGCTTTCGGCCCCCTGTTATCACTCCCCTATCCTGGTCACGGCACCACTTTTCTGTAACGGTGCACACCCTGGTTACCTGTTGCTTGTTTATAGGCCTACGTTGTGTGATTTTTTTACTGTTTTCGGCGGGTGCTTCGACGACAGTTACAGTTATTTTAACTAGGCTTCCGTATTTACTGTTTTCACTCCGTTCGTATAGGGGCTGGCGACCTCCAGCTTTTACACCAAAGAAAACAACAACATGTCAAGCGATGGTTATTTATTAGGACAAAGTAAACAGTACACTGCGCTTACAATTATTTGCCTAACGCCAATGGGCCGTTTGCCGGACGTAAACTTGTTACGAAGTGCCTGGTGGTGTTAGTGTGGTAGTAGAGAGACAAGTAGTTGTTATGCAACGCTCACTTACCAACAAGACCAAAGAGGAAGCCTTGCCATGCCAGTTTGCGTGATAACGAGAGAAGTAAAGGCAAAGAGTGGTTAATCAACGCTCACTTACCAACAAGACCAAAGAGGAAGCCTTGCCATGCCAGTTTGCGTGATAACGAGAGAAGTAAAGGCAAAGAGTGGTTAATCAACGCTCACTTACCAACAAGACCAAAGAGGAAGCCTTGCCATGCCAGTTTGCGTGATAACGAGAGAAGTAAAGGCAAAGAGTGGTTAATCAACGCTCACTTACCAACAAGACCAAAGAGGAAGCCTTGCCATGCCAGTTTGCGTGATAACGAGAGGAGTAAAAGCAAGAGTTGGTGTCGAACGTTCACCGATTAACGAAAGCCCGAGCTGAGCTTCGCAATACCAGTGGAGCTACACCAAATAGAGTGAGGTGTTAATTAAGTGCGGAGTTGTCGTGATATTTTGTGTTATTAGTCGAAACAGCCTCGGCCCCAGGCTTCGTGCTTCTTCTGCCCCTCTTTCCTTCTGTGCCGAGTGTTTTATGCAATATTTCGCAGACCCCTTCCTTCCAGTGCCGTGGGACGCCCGCCAATGCCAACGAAATCTAAATTTCGTTGCTATGGAGACTTGATTTTGATTGGCCGTTTCAGCTCCAAACCCCGCGGCGAGTTTTACTCCTTTTCCGTCGCATTTTTAAATATTTTCCCAGGATCTCCTTTTGACACGCGGGCCACGTGTTTGAAATCCTAGACTAATAAATTTCCCAAGCTAATTTGGGCCGGCGGTTGGGCCTCAAATCCCCCTCGACCTCGGGTCATAGCCGCTCATAAATCTAATATAGGAATTTTTCGATTAGCCGGGGTGACCCACAGCTGTAGCAGTATTATGTTACAGTTTGCAAGCAAAACAAACAAACGAAAGCTTTCGTTATATGATATAATTTTCCACTTATTTTATATACAAAACACATCTATAGCTACTGATTATCATTGTACTAAACTAAAACGCCTGAAATAAACAAATGTACGCCCTAGAAATAAAAATGCCTGAAAGAAACAACTGTACGCCCTAGAAATAAAATGTCTGCAATAAACAAACGTCCTTCCTAAAATAACTAGATAAAATTAAAAATAGTGTTTGTAAATACGCGACCCTCACAGTATCCACAGAGGAGTATGTACAAAAATGCCGCATTTCATATGCTACTTAAAAAATATAAAACAATTCTAGGAAATATATCTTTATAATGTAAAAAACTATTTCATCTTAAACTTTTTTGTTAATTTTATTCGACTTTTTCCCCCGAAAGTTATTTTCTTCAGGTCAGCATCGACTCAATGTTGGTAACCCTACAAATTCAATTTTTAAAACAATGTAATACAGCACAAACATGGTTATTTGCACCATGAGCACAAACAACTGTTATAGTGCACATATTGCACATATTACAATACATAAACATTCACTGCTTTGGGCTCATAGCTGGTACAGTGGCCCAATCCAACAATCAGCAGAACACCACAGACCGATTTTGAGAGGTTACTTGTTCCACTACTATGGTATTTTCTCTACAATCACTTTGCCGCTACAATTTGCTCAATTTAAGACACTTCTGCGACTCTACACCGTGACAGCTTTTATAAAAAAAAATTATCAAAATCAGCCTGATGCAAGGCTCATACTATGTTCCGACAGAAAAAGCTTCACGTTTTAAACATATTGATTAATACAAAACAGCTGTGTGGTAGTGTGGCTACGAATACAAAACCTTATTCTACGTTCATATGTTACTACGCATAATGTAATTATTTATCTATATTGTATTATGTTAACATATTGATATGTCTTTACTAGCTTTAAGCGCACCACATAGGTGGTCATATTCTAATTAAAAAATGTTTTGCATTTTTTAAAATTGAAGTGTACATAAAAAAGTTGCAAAAGAAAATGTTTTCATCGTCTTTAATACAGCTGCAAGAAAAACAACTTTTGTTAGATAGAATTATGGTTGAAGTCTTCAAAATTATCTACAAAATAGGTAAAAAATACCTTAATGCTGCTAATAATACAGAAAAACTTAGTAATGCGAATTACATGAATTTAGAAACTAAAAAAAACATTGCAGTCATTGGGATTTGAACTCGCGTTTACTGATAAATGCATATGCTTATTGTTGCTCTATAAATGGCACAGTGGCGTACCGATGAAATGGTGACGCAGAGATGCAGATACACCATATGTTTATACCGGGTGGATAAAAAAAACGTCTCCAAGTTGGGCACCGTATATTAACTCCTCTGCTAATCAGCTAATGAAATGAATGTCGGGATCATTGTCGAAGAAACATTTCAATTTAAGAAAACGTTGAGAGCAGTGCATATGCAAAATGGAGAGCCAATACAGCATGTTTTTAAACAAGTTGAAGTACTTTCTATAACTAGATTTTAACTAGGTACCTAAATAAGTACGCTTGTAAAAGCATTTTTTCAATGTAATTTTTAGAAAGTTATGCTTTTGTTCTTTTTTAAAATAAATATTTAAATTTTGTATGCATAATTTTTCGTTCTCTCGTTACTATCTCTGCAAATCTCAAACCTGTATCTCTACTATAACATGAGTTATCGGGCCTCAAACAGAGGTTTTTTTATCCACCCGGTATACAGTGTGGTCCATTAAGTGTGCAACAAATGGGACGTTTTTTTATTAGTTGTAAAACCGAAATTTAAATACCGCCAAAAGTTAGTGCATGTTCGATAACCATATCAGATGCCCTTAGAATGGCTTCAAGTCAAACAATATACAGGGCAGGACAAAAAATATGTAATTCGTTCAAGAATAAAGTTAAGTTATTTAAAATAATATAGCAAAATTTTATTGAGAAAAGTTGTTTAGAATCAAAAGTTATGCTCAAATACAAAGTCACGGCTTCCTATTCGAATTTTGATTTTTTTTTGTAAAATTTTGTATTATCCCCGTATGATGCATATTTTTATTATTCTGATTTTATTAAGAGTTTTTCATATGTAAATTATTATTAGTAAAGCATTTGCCTTGTTAAAAAGAATATTTGCGAAATTCTAAAGTTCTGTTAAATATCGTTGCAACAAACATGAAGTGGACGCTTATCTAAAAAAATATAAATCCAAGTAAATTTTACAAATACGCTTCAAGTTGCTAAAAGTTATTTAAAAGGGATGTGGTTGTGGCTACTTTAAATACATATAAAATCAAAATAATAAAAATATGTATCATACGGGGGTAATACAAAATTTTCCAAAAAAGAATCAAAGTTCGAATAGGAGGCCGTGACTTTGTATTTGAGCATAACTTTTAATTCTAAACAACTTTTTTCAATAAAATTTTGCTATATTTTTTGAAATAAGGTAACTTTGTTCTTGAACGAATTTCATATTTTTTGTCCTGCCCTGTATATTGTTTAACTGGAAGCTATTTTAAGGGCATCTGATATGGTTATCGCACATGCACTAACTTTTGGCAATATTTAAATTTCGATTGTACAACTAATAAAAAAATTTCCCATTTGTTGCACACTTAATGGACCACACTGTATAGGGATTTGTAAAATGTTCTGCTGACTACATAATAATATGTACTTTTATTAGCAACCATATATGTAATAAGATCATTACTGACTTTTAAAAAGTTGGAAAATGAGCTATTCCCTACTTGTAACTTTCCAACCGGTCGGAAAAGTGATTGCCGGTTGGAAATTAATCCATTCCCGACCGCTGAGTAGGTAGGGACAATGGAAATCTCGTTGATCCATTTATGCGCGATCCATTCTCGACCGCTAAGTAGATAGGGACACTGGGAATCTCGTTGATCCATTCATGCGCGTCACAACATGTATCATAATATAATAATTTTTCCAATTATTGTTTAGAATAAAGTGGTTGCGAATAAAATAGTATACATACCACGGTGAAAAGTTTCATTCCTGTCTCGAGATAAAGTTCACCTCGACGCTACGCGTCTCGGTTAACTACTTAATCTCTCGACAGAAATGAAACACTTTCCACCTCGGTAGGTAATATACTATTTTTAATTAGAATTGTGTTTTCTAATCTTGTTTTCTGTGCTCATTTCATTTGTGTTTTGTTTTGTTATTTTAACATTTGTTGCTTATTTTTAAAATTTTGAATAAAAATGTTGGGATTTATTTTGGAATACCTACCTGTTTATTGGAATACATTACATCATATATCCCGAGATAAATGTTAAAGTCATACAGTATCATTAGTAATTTTTGTCACATACATTTTGGCTTGCCTACAATAAAAGTTTGGCTAGTTACGGCCCTGATAGACTTAACCCTTAACCACTGACATGCGGTATGCCATACCGCTCCAAAAATACATTCTGTTGTAAAACGAGTTTTATATAAGTTTCCTAGAAAACCATTTGTGTACCTTCAAGTGGTGTGTAACTGTACCTATTGTCAACTGCTGCAGTTTCAGTATGCGTTTAGTTTTTTAATTACGTTGACATAAAGTGACTACGTTCTTATAGTTGGTATAGTTAAAAGCAGTGCAATTATTGTCAATATTTTCTATTCTAATATTTTTTTAAATTAATATCATTAATTTGTTACTTTAAACATTATTTTATCATTTTATAGTGACCAGTACTCAAGTTTTGCTGTAATTAAGTTTATACCTACAGGGTTTTGTGGCAATGTCCAACATCCTTTATCTAATAGACTTGTCTGTCCGGGACGCTGTTTTGTCTGTCCGGGACGCTGTTTCAGCAGCCAAACCGTAAGAGATAGAGAAAAAAGTTATGAAAGTTATATGTTTGGAATGGTCATGTGAGGTCAGGAACCGAATTTCAGTCACGTGGCACTTCCGGTTTTCGAGAAATCACGTGATTTCCGTGCGTCCCGGACGCTGGTCCGTCCGGGACGCTGTTCTATTTGAAAAACGGTCTTTTTTGTTTTATTAAATGAGACATTTGTCTCACTGGTTGCTAGTTTCTTTTAATATTATGCATGCATTTATAATTTTTTTGAATAAATAAAGTTAATTTTATTTCGAGTCGTATTGTATTCTACTAAAGTGTGAAGAATAAATCAGTAATTGATGTAAAAAACAAATACAGTGATATAGGACAGATTAGAAACAAAGAATAATAGGCAACGGTATGACGTACCGCACGTCAGTGTCTACGTCCTGAAACATCCATGTCAGTGGTTAAGGTTTAAACTCGGGTAACAGGCTATATTATAAAGGGAAAGAAGTTGTAACACAAAGGGGCGTAGGATTTTTAGTAAAAGAAAAATTAAAAACACACAGAGATATTCAAGGCAATATCAGATAGAGTAGCCTACATAATAATCAAAAATAATAGCTCAAAAATGAAGATAATCCAAACCTACCCGCCAACATCTACTCACGAGGATGAAGAGTATGAAATATTTTTGGAAGAACTCACAACAGCCGTAGAAGAAACAAAATCAAAACCAACCATAATTCTGGGCGACATTAATGCAAGGATCGGAATGAAAACTGACGAAACTGAAACAAAGATAGGAAATTATGGCTAAGGATCATGCAATGAAAGAGGACAACGACTTGTGCAATACCTACAACAAAATAACTTATATGTCATAAATACATTCTTTAAAAAGAAGCCAAGTCGAAATTGGACTTGGATATCGCCCTATGGCGAAACAAAAAATGAAATAGACTACTTCATCTCTTCCGAAAGACTAATTTTTAAGGATGTCACAGCCTTAAATCAATTTAACACAGGAAGTGACCATCGTATGCTTTGAGCCACAGCTTATGTAGACAAAAAACTAGTAAGGAAACGATATTCTAAAAATACAACGCAAATAGATGCTTACAAATTAAAAGAGTAGGCGGAAGAATTTAGGACAATCTTGAAAAATACCAACATACAATCGGGAAATATAGAAAACGATGTTAACATAATAAATAATAGACTAAAGAAAAACTTGGTGGAAGCAGGAGTAAAAGTAGCCAGGTAAAAAAAAGTAAGACAAAAAAGAATAAGTGACTAAACAAAAACTTTAATGGAACAAAGAAGAGAGCTCATCAACAAAGGAAAAAGACAAACAGAGGAATACAAGGAACTGAATAAGACAATAAGAAGAAAAATCAAAGAAGACCTAAGGAAGTATAACAAATCTAAAATAGAAAAAATAATCGAATGAACAGAGGCATGAAATGTCTAAGACCGACATTAGGAAGACAGAAAATGGAAAAAATAATAACAAAATCCACAGCTGCACCAGATCATAACATGCAAGAGGGACTAAGCAGAACTATTACAAATGTCAACTCAGAAGAACTACCAAACATTGAAAACTACGAGATAGAACAGGCTATAAAGGAACTCAAAAATAATAAGGCGACTGGCCCTGATGAAGTAATAGCAGAAATGCTAAAAGAAGGGAAAGACATAATAAACTCCAGTCATCCCAGACGATTGGTATGAAAGTATAGTATATACAGTGTGTCCCCGGATTGAGTTCACTATAGGTAGAATTGACAAAAAATTTTACAATTTTATTTTAATGTTTTGGGATCCCGCCCTGCTTGGTCTGAAGAGAATTTTAAGAATATTTTCAGTTCTTGAAAAACAAGTAGGCCTTGGCAGGGAAGCGAAAACTATTTTATTTTCAGGTAAACTACCCTTTTTGTTCATGATACGGAAAAACTTTATTAAGACAAGTTGTTGAGAATGATATATTACGGCCCTATGCAAAATTTCAGAAAGATATGTTGACTTAGAAAATACCGTTATTTTTTAGATAATTGTATTTTATTTTCAGGTAAACTACTTTTTTTGTTCATGATACGGAAAAATTGTATTAAGAAAAGTTGTTCAGAATGAGAAGTTGTGGCCCTATACAAAATTTCAGAAATATTTGTCGACTTAGATGGAACCGCCATTTTTAATAAATGCAATTTGTTTAATCTAAAAAATAACGGTTTAATCTAAGTCGACATATCTTTTTGAAATTTGGTACAGGGCCATAATTTTTCATTCTGAACAACTTTTCTTAATAAAATTCTGCCGTATCATGAACAAAAAGGATAGTTTACATGAAAATTAAATACAATTATCTAAAATGTAACGGTTTTTTCTAAGTTGACAGATCTTTCTGAAATTTTGTATAGGGCCATAAGCTATCATTCTAAACAACTTTTTTTAACAAAATTTTGCCATATAATGAACAGAAAGGGTAGTTTACCTAAATAGAAAATAGTTTTTTCACATTTGTCATGGCCGACTTAATTTCTAAAAATTAAAACTCTGCTTAAAATTGTTTTCAGACCAAGCAGGGCGGGATCCCAAAACATTAAAATAAAATTGTAAAATTTTTTGTCGATTATACCTATAGTGAACTCAATCCGGGGACACACTGTATACATAAGAAAGGAGATAGAGCGGACATAAACAACTATTGCTCTATCTCACTACTCTCGCAGATTTATAAACTATTCATGAAGATAATTACTAACAGACTTACCCCAAAGATGGATGCTTACCAGCCCGTAGAATAGGCAAAATTTAGAAAAGGGTTTAGTACCTCAGACCACCTCCTAACAATAAGAATGCTCATTGAAAAAGCTACTGAATACCATTTGCCCCTACATTTGGCATTTGTGGATTACGAGAAAGCCGATGCAGGCGATGAATAACTGTAGGATAGACTCACGTTATAGACAGCTAATACATAACATATACGAGAAAGCAACAATGGTGATACATCTTGAGGAAAAGACTTGGAAAATACCAATCAAAAGAGGTGTCGGGCCAGAGGATATAATATTTCCTAAACTTTTCACACTTGCATTGGAAGATGTATTCAGATCGTTACAATGGACCAAATACGGAATAAATATTAATGGTAAAAAAATTTTACATCTTAAATACGCGGATGATGTCATACTAACAGCAGCAACATTTGAAGAACTACAGATAATGATACAAAAATCGGAGAAAGTGTCGCGAAAGGTCGGCCTAAAAATGAATATGGAGAAAACAAAAATAATGACCAACACACATGAAGATAGAAACGTAAGGATTGACAATTGAACACTGGAAAAAGTAAATAAATACATATACCTCGGCCAAATCCTAAAGATGGATAAAGACAACCAGACAGCAGAAATACTACGAAGGATCCGATTAGCAGGGGCAGGATTTGGAAAATTAGCATTTGTATTAAAAAATTTCAAGCTACAACAATATCAAAAAAGCAGGGTATTCAACCAATGCATATTGCCAGTACTTACGTACGCTTGCCAAACGTGGACACTTACCAAAGCTAACATGGATAAAATTGCAAAAACGCAGAGGTCCATGGAAAGAATTATGTTAGGAATCAGGCTGACAGACAGAAAAACAAATATATGAGTCAGAAGCAAAACAAAAGTTAGAGATGTTATAGAATATGTCACTACATTAAAATGGACCTTTGCTGGTCATAATGCATGACACACAGATGGATGATGGAATAATCAAATTCAAAATTGGAGGCCACGGATGGGACAGCGGACTAGAGGATGCCCACAAATGCACTGGGGGGATGACCTGAAGAGAATAGGTGGATTGCACTGGAAACAAGCAGCGAAGAATAGAACTCAATGGCGCGAAATGAGAGTGGCCTATGTCCAAAGTTGGACGATTAATGGTTAGAGAAGAAGAAGATACTTAATAAAAGTATAGAAAACTATATAAACCCTTTTACCCAACTAACGTTAGTTTTGAATATACTGAACAGAATTGCTTTCTAAATTAATTTTGTAGTATACAAAAGTCATTTAATGTATTTTCTTGTTAGCATATCCAATATGTTAATAAACGGTGATTCCAGAATAGGCATAGGTATATCATTTTACCTGAAAACTAACTAGAAAGTTAACCATTACACGACTAGTACAGTAATATTTTTACCTGGTGACGTCATGGCAGTGCTCCGACAAGTTTTTTGACGGCGGTCCATTGATCTTTGTCGCCTGGGCCTTTGCTTTCTTCATTATTGTTGGCTTTTCGTTGACGTATTTAATGGTGAGTTCCTTGTCCGTTGCCTCTTGCCTTCTCACGAGCTCTGCCTGCAATCCTATAAGATACTCGCAGTGCCTCCAGTGCCAGTGTTAAACCGTTTCTCATTAGGAGCGTCTTCAGTAGCCCTTTCCATGCTACCAGGGCAGCTTTTGCTGTCTCGGTCGATGGGAAGATTACCTTTAGGAGCCTAGGCGCGTCAGGGATTTTCTTTCAGAGCCGGATCGCTTTTATATTGTCCGTTTCAATCCCCAACGGTCCCCTGGTCTTTTTCAGTTTGCCAATATCCTCTTGGGCCCTGGCTTTGACTGCCTCTTGTGTAGGTTCCTGCAAAACCAACGAGTATAGTATTTCGGGAACTTTTTAGTAGCTCTATAGATTTTGTGATAATTTTTTCCTCATTTGTCTCATGGTGTTGTTGCTGTTGTGGAAAGTTCCTTGTAATTTCGTTGCAGCATGGTGACAGTGAGCTTGAGTTTCTCGAAGTCTGCAGTGCTTGGTAAATCTTGTATATGTGCCTTGTACAGCCTTGATCTCTTACTTGAACTTCGCACAATCAGCTAAGCTTGGCAGTTCACCAATCTGGTCTCGTAGTTCACCTTTAAGATTTTCAAACCCGCCTGATCCTGTGCGTGTTCCTTTACCTTCACTATTTTAGCTTTAAGTGCAGCAATTATTTGTACCGGTTTTAATTCCCTGTAGCCTATTGTTGTTTTGCTTTTGTATGTGCTTATGACTATCGCCTGCTCTTCTAATGCAGCTTTCGTAATCCTTTTCATTGTTTTGTACAATGTGGATTGGTCCTTGTTTTGCTTTTACAGTTTTTTAATAGTGTCCATATAGATCAGTGATTCCCAAACTTATTTGGCCTACCGCCCCCTTTTTAGAAAAAAAATTACTCGGCGCCCCCTGGAAATCTACATTCTCTAAGCGAATAAACAGAAAGGTATTGTAGTGGTAGCTTCTTGAGACTGATAATTATCTATAAGAGTATTTCTAGGTAGGAAATTATTTTGAAAGAATAAATTATTTAGCAATTAAAAAGTACAAGAAAGGATTTATACATTAAAAGTACAAGATAAATATTTGAGAATTGTTTAATAAATGATACATTAGATACAGTTACTGTTAAATTGCGAATAGTTTATTAAAAAGATTCGAGCAAATAAGTTGATTTAGTTGGGATAGTTGTTTGGTAACATCAGAGCTTAGATTTTAATTTGTAGGTATTAACTGACAATCGGAATAACTAAAGTGAAAGTCAAACTTAAATGATTATCTGAAAAAGTCAATTATGAAATGTTATAATAAAATATACCATATACAAATTTTGTATAAATTATTATTGCTAGAGAAAATATTTTTAAAATAAACAAATATTTTCTGAATTTGTAACCTGTATTTTGAGTAAAAGCAAATTTGAATAATAAAAGCCCTTTATTATAATGGTATTTACTTTCTGGATGGTGTATTAAAGGGTGTCATAAAGTAAAAGTAAAGAAACTGAGAATAAACAAACTGAATAAATAAAGTAACAAATGGTATGAAGAATAATAAGAACATTTAATAATGGTAAATAGTCTTCATGGAATAAATAAATCTGTAACTTGCATTTTGTGTGTTTATTTGGAAAATAATGTTACACTATGTTGCACAACAGATGAAATATGTACGAATGGCTTTTTCTAAATCTTCTTATCTTTTCTTCCTTCCTTAAGCTTTCACCGCCCCCTTATTTATATTCACCGCCCCCCAAATGCACCTGAGGCTACTACTACCCCCCTGGATCGCTCCAGCGCCCCCCAAGGGGCGATATCGCCCACTTTGGGAATCACTGATATAGATGATAAATAGCAATAGGTTCAGTGAATCTCCCTTTTTATTTCTTTGTTAATTTCAGATTCTTCCGGTTCTGTTGTTAGTTGTACTACTCCTATTACTTTTGGAAGTAAACTTTTTATAGTTTTAATTAAGTTTGGCGTTAATTAATTAAGAATAAAAATATAAAAATGTATGATGAATGAATATTTTAAGATTAATAAATTGGAAGCAGAATGTTTAAATTGTGGCAAAAAATTGTCTTTAATAATTTGTTACCTTTGTTTATAATAATTATATAATTAGTAATAAAGTTTAATTTTGTAGTAAGCATAAAAATTATTCTACTTTTTTGTGATGTTGTTTTAGTTGTTTAATTTAATCTAATAGCTCAAGAAATTTCGTTTGATAAACTATGTAAAATACGATTCAGTTTCTATTGGAAACAGTTTCGTAAAAAATGCTGTAAGTTTGGTTTGAAAAATCATAGGTTCACACAGCCCTGTTAACAAGTTTTCATTTTCATTTAAACCTTTTTACTTCCTTTTACAATCAAGTATTGGATTCACCCCAAAAATTCGAAATTGAGTTTTCAACAGATCTTCACGTTTTAGAGTCCCCTGAACCCAAAAAAACATGTTTTTGCCCATTGGTCTGTCTGTTTGTCTATGTGTGAACACAATATCTCAAAAACGAAAAGAGATATGGCGTTGAAACTTTACATATGTGTGTACTATCTAGAAGCAATAGCAAGATTTTGAAGAAAATCACATAAGAGACTCCACCGTCTCCATTTTCCAACCTTGAAGTCCAGACGCATCCAAACCGACACACTTGAAACCTACAAAACCCTGACAGGAAATTACAACTAGCCGGAACTTGCCCACTTCTTCAGCTACCCATCTTCCCGGAACCTGCGAGGCCACAACATGAAGCTGAAGAAGTCTAAAATCAGGAGCGTAGCCTTCAAAAACATCCTGGCAAACCGCACGGTGGAACATTGGAACAGTCTCCCAAGACCTCATTAACTCCGTCTCACTTGTGCAATTTAAAATTATGTATGACAGACAAATCTGCTACACTTGATCAACCTATCACACGAATCTACTGTACTTCGATATTTAAATATTGTATCTCTATTGTATTTCTCACACATAATGTCTTCTTCACACATAATAGATCTCTCACACATAATGCATTTTTTTTCACACAAAATGTACTTGAGTTATTACTGCTGCCCGTACAAATAAATAAAATAAATAAATAAATAAACAGGAAGTATGGTGTTTACTCGATTACTTTTCAGTTTTTTCGATTTTTTCAAAACGGCACTAACGATTTTTTTCAAACATTACATTTTTAATGTGTATTGATGTGAGATAGGTGATTAGGTTGAATACCACTAAAATGGTTTCTTTTTTTTTATTAACTCCTATTTTAAATAGAACACCCGGTATATTATTACATTTTTGAATTCAGCTTAAAATTTTAGAAAAAATTTGTGTCTTGAAATTAAAAATCAAATTTTTGGCTAATTATAAGATCGTCGTAAAACAGTGGTTCCCAACCTTTTTGATGCTATTACCCATAAAGAAAGTGAGATATTAGCAATTACCCCCAAAAAGTTTAGTTTAAAAAGCAAATTAGCTGTTGCATTTCTTTTCATTAAATTACGGAAAAAATAGTATATTATGATACTAGTGTATAAGTATGCCTTTAAAGCACTTGCGACGAGTTTAAAAGCACGACGCAAAGTGGAGTGCTTTTAACGTCGCTAGTGCTTTAATGGCACTTCTACACATGTATCATACACAGTTTTGTCTACGATCATAACAGAAATATAAAAACTTAGTTGGGTGACACTTATTCCGTCACATTGTGTTAAGATATTCTAGGTTATGTTGACATTCAAACTTACGGCAGAGCGTGTTTTAATATAGTATTAAAACACGCCACCAATTAGTTGGAGAGCTGGTGACATTTTTTAGTGATCATTTAGTTGCCTATTTTTTGAGAGAATGTTGCTGAAGACATGTATAACACCCGTATGCATTGTCGTTCGCCAGCGGCTCGCCGGAGTTTCGTTATGAATAGTATGTTGCCGGCACTGTACGTCTATGTCAAATTTGAAGTTAGCAGGTTAGGTTTTCCGTCATTTTTGACACAGACTGACGCAAAAGATAACCAGATAACCTCGAATTTGATATATAGATACTTATAGTGAAAATAGGGGGTGATCTGCTTCCTTTCGATACGGCTATCAAGGATAATCCTTACTGATGACACATATACATGCCTCCAGCAACATTCCCTCAAAAAATAGGCCTTAACTAAATGATCACTAAAAAATGTCACCAGTTCATAGACTAAATGGCAACCTGCTAAAAAGACCTAATTTGAACGCTAATATTAAGAGTGCTACAAACGTCACTTTTGACACTAGAAACTGTGTAACGATCATAGAAAAACAAATTTTAAATTAACCATTCTAACAAAGAAAACCACAGATTTTTAGCAATTTTTTATTAAATCGAGAAGATGTAAGTGAATGAGACGGTTGATATTGCTTACATATAGTCCATTTACTTGACATCTGCACTGTCAAACTGACATTATGTTGGCACCACTGCTATTTTTCACATTTTAACAATTAAATTACTGTACAGTCTAATAAAAAACACATTATTTTTGAGGTATAGTCAAGAATTTTTTTTAAAATTTGACGCTGACAGTGCAGATGTCAAGTAAATGGACTATAGTTCTAACAATTTGTTTAATATTCGCTGCAGTTTTGACCAATACTCATCATAAGTTGTGCTCCAAGTTCAATCGGTTCCTTGCTTTTGTTCTCATTGTCACCATTGTTGAAAATTCACTTTCACACCCGTTAAGTTGTGGCGAATGGGATCAGTATTTTCAAGGCTTTTTCTGATAATAATGGATACTCGTCGCTAATCTTTTGCCAAAATGTTGCTAGTTGTGTGTTTTCGAAATCTATTTTCAGTGTGTTGTCTTTAATTTGAGTATCTGGAAATATTCCTTCATCCACTGAAAATGGTCTTAGCACCCTTACTTTGAGATTTTCCAAATCAGAAAAATATTTGCTAATAGAATGTACTGCTAATGACAAGTGGAGAGTTATTTCATCTGTGAATGAGCATTTTTCATTTCTTGCGTCGAGCACCATTGTTAGTTCTGGGAACATCGAAACGTCCTCAACTCCAGCTCTTCATTGGTAAAGCTGCAATTTGTGAAGAAAACTAGCAACCTTATCTTGAGCCAGTTTGATAATACAAAATGCTTCTTCTTTTCTTTTTCTCCCATTCTCTTATACCGTAGACCTTGTCCATTAACAAACAAACAAACAAACCGTAATACAGTGTCAAGGTTTCACTTACTTTAAACTGTCCACTACTTATTTTAACACTTTTTACTCTACACTCTTATTTTTACCTATTCTGCACCACTAACTCCTAACTCCTGCACAGAATTTCTTCCACTTCTTTCTATCGCCCGCTAGTTCCTTTGCTTCTTTCCAGTTTATTCTTCTGTCTTTTAATATTTCCGCCATTCTTTTATTCCATGATGTGATTGGTCTTCTTCCCTCCGGTTGGCTTCCCATACTCTCCTTAGCATGTTCTCGCTGTTTGTTCTGAATAGGTGTCCGAGCCATCTCAACTGGTTTGCTTCAATTTTCTGTTCCAATGGCTTGGTTTGTAGTCTTCTCCTAACTTCTGTCTTTCTTATTTTGTCTCTCTTTGTTATTCCCTCAATCCTTCTTAGGAATTTCATCTCACATGCTTGTAGTCGCTAGAGATGGACGCGTGAGTGAATTTTCGCTCACATCACGCACGTTTCACGCTTGCTTTAAACAGTCACGTTCACGCTCACGTTTATTCACGTTCACGGCGTGACACGCCACTCACGACGTGACACGCACTTTTATTTGAAAATTTAAATTCAGATAGAACCGAATGTTCAAATTTAAAACCAATGAAAAAAACCCTAAATAGAACTAAAAATATGTTTTGCACCTGACATAATTTACGTGATATGTTGCAATCAGAATAGTTGACATAAAAAGAAAAAATGAAAATTGACTACAATAACTTCGACAAGGGATAAATACTAATTTCTCGCAAATATATTTCTTGCAGCTGTCTTCAAAGACATTACTTTTAATACCAAAAGCTGTCATTGGAATTGACGTTTCCCTTATTGGTATGAGCACAGAAGGTATATGTTGCTAAGAAACACTTTAAATTCATAGGTTGAAAGTACTTTTATTCGCAATCACATTGTAATGTGTTAATTTCTTGACATGACAACAGCTGGGAACTAGATGATTACTTGAAACTAGCCAGGAAATTATTACATACCCCGAAAAATATTACATACCTGAAGAGTGGGGTGTTTCCATGGTAACAAAACATTGAGTGGGTTGTTTTCATGGTAACAAAAATATTAGCTACATCAAGATATCTATTATTCAGAATTCATTTGTAGTTATTTTTAAAATTAGATAATTGCAAATAAAATAGTATACATACCACGGTGGAAAGTTTCCTCCTTGTCTCGAGATAAAGTTAACCTCGACGCTACGCGTCTCGGTAAACTACCTAATCTCTCGACAGTAATGAAACACTTCCCACCTCGGTATGTAATATACTATTATTCGCAATCACATTGTAATGTGTCAATTTCATGACATGACAACAGCTGGGAACTAGATGATTACTTGAAACTAGCCAGGAAATTATTACATACCCCGAAAAATATTACATACCTGAAGAGTGGGGTGTTTCCATGGTAACAAAACATTGAGTGGGTTGTTTTCATGGTAACAAAAATATTAGCTACATCAAGATATCTATTATTCAGAATTCATTTGTAGTTATTTTTAAAATTAGATAATTGCAAATAAAATAGTATACATACCACGGTGGAAAGTTTCCTCCTTGTCTCGAGATAAAGTTAACCTCGACGCTACGCGTCTCGGTAAACTACCTAATCTCTCGACAGTAATGAAACACTTCCCACCTCGGTATGTAATATACTGATTATTCGCAATCACATTGTAATGTGTCAATTTCATGACATGACAACAGCTGGGAACTAGATGATTACTTGAAACTAGCCAGGAAATTATTACATACCCCGAAAAATATTACATACCTGAAGAGTGGGGTGTTTCCATGGTAACAAAACATTGAGTGGGTTGTTTTCATGGTAACAAAAATATTAGCTACATCAAGATATCTATTATTCAGAATTCATTTGTAGTTATTTTTAAAATTAGATAATTGCAAATAAAATAGTATACATACCACGGTGGAAAGTTTCCTCCTTGTCTCGAGATAAAGTTAACCTCGACGCTACGCGTCTCGGTAAACTACCTAATCTCTCGACAGTAATGAAACACTTCCCACCTCGGTATGTAATATACTATTATTCGCAATCACATTGTAATGTGTCAATTTCATGACATGACAACAGCTGGGAACTAGATGATTACTTGAAACTAGCCAGGAAATTATTACATACCCCGAAAAATATTACATACCTGAAGAGTGGGGTGTTTCCATGGTAACAAAACATTGAGTGGGTTGTTTTCATGGTAACAAAAATATTAGCTACATCAACATATCTATTATTCAGAATTCAATTGTAGTTATTTTTAAAATTGGATGATTGCAAATAAAATAGTATACATACCACGGTGGAAAGTTTCATCCCTGTCTCGAGATAAAGTTAACCTCGACGCTACGCGTCTCGGTAAACTACCTAATCTCTCGACAGTAATGAAACACTTCCTACCTCGGTATGTAATATACTATTACGTACAAGACTCAATATTTTCAGCGTTAAGGCGAGTATACAAAAAAAAACATTACTTTTAGTAGAATAATAAGTTCATCTACGCAAGTACACAATAAATTGGTTTAAATATAAAACGTAATCAACATTTTCAGTGTTAAGTCGAGTATACAAAACAAAACATTAGGTACTTTTATAAAAATAGGTTCATCTACACATCTACACAATACATTTTTGGTTTAATAATAAAATGTAATTAACATTTTCAGCATTAGCTGTATGTAATCAACATTTTTAGCGTTAAGTCGAATTCTGCGCTCTTCTAAAATTCGCCCAGCTGTAGAAAATAGTCTTTCGCTTGTAGCGGAACTTGCCGGGATGTTTAAAATTTCTCAAGTTTTTTAACAGTGGCGTATTTACACTGTTTTTCCAAAATCCTAAAATGTCATCTACATTTCTGAATTTTAATTTAACATACTAATTTAGTTCTGTTTTGACATCATCCTAATTACATATGTCATCGTCGGAGCTATCTCTAAGTGTAGAAAGATCAGAATCTGATGCTGATGTACCAGTTTTGAGTCGTTTGCTATGTATTTCATCATTATCATCTATAGTTTTATTTGCATTATAATCTTCTCTTTTATGTGAAAGTATGAACTTTAAGGATTTATAATTAGGGTCCAAAAATAAAGCCATATAATGTAACTTGTTTGGCACAATTTGTGATTTAATGAATTTAAAAGTTGCTGCACCCTGCAGTTTTTTATTCGTTACTAAATATTTAACGTGAAATTAACGTGAAACGTGAATCACATCTTGGAAATTTTCACTCACGTTCAGTCACGATTTTCAAATATTAGTCACGTTCACGACGTGACACGACTGTTTTCACGTCACGCGCCCATCCCTAGTAGTCGCATCTGTAGTCTTGTATTCAGTGCCCATGTCCCGCTGCTGTATGTTAGGGTTGGGATAAATATTGCATTATACACTCTAATTTTTGCCTTTTTTGCTATCTCTTTCTTGGCAATTATTGCTTTATTTATGGCGAAATATACCTTTACTGCTGTTTGTATTCTGTTGTTGATTTCTTGTTCCTGTTTTCCATCCCTACTCACCATTGTTCCCAGGTACTTAAATTCTTCCACTTGCTTCAGTTCTTCATTGTTTATAGTAATGCGAATGTTTCTCGGTTTTCTTGCTACCATCATCACTACTGTTTTTTCTGTATTTATTTTCATGTTTCTTTCAGCAATTGCTCGATTCCAGCACTCTACTGCTTTCTGTAGCTTTCTTTCTGAGTTTGCTAATATGGCTATGTCATCAGCAAACATAAATTCTGAAACTCGTACCCTTTCCATGATTTTAAACCCTATCTGGTATCCTTCCATTTTTCTTTCTATTTCTCTTGTTATATCATCCTCCAGGGTGATGAATAGAAGAGGGCTCCGTATTCCTCCTTGTCTCACTCCTTCGTGCGTTATGGATATTGTTGAACTTTCACTTCTGGCTCTTACATAATTTCTTGTCTTTTTGTACAAGCTCCTGATAGCTCCTATTAGTCTGCCTCTCACTCCGTACTTTTTTAGCGCTTCCCATACTTGTTCCACAAAGCATACATAGAGCTCTTTATCATATGTTATGGTTTTCTCTATTATTTGCTTAAGTCCGAATATTGCATCCTGCGGACTTCTTCCTTTCCTGAATCCGTTCTGAGACTCTTTTAACTTTGGCTCTATAATTTTTCTCACTTTCTGCTCTAATATTCTTTCATAGATTTTTCCTCTATAATTTTCGCATCATCTACTGTCTCCCTTCTTAAATATCGGATGAATAATTGCCACTTCCCAGTCTTTGGGGATTTTATTTTTCTTCCAAGTTTGTTGTATTATCCTGTGCAGGTGGCACATCCCAGCCTCTCCCAAGTATTTCAACATTTCGGGTTTTATTTTGTCGTGCCCTGCTGCTTTGTACATTTTTATTCCTTGCACTGCTTCTTCCACTTCCTTCACGCTTATCTCTTCTTCTTGGTGTTCTCCTTCCTCTCGCTCTATCTGTTCCCATTTTTGGCCTTCCTCCTTTGGTTTTTGTGCAGTTTGTTTTGGTGTACCTCCCAGCAGTTCCTGAAAGTGTTCTTTCCATCTTTCCATTATGTTTTTCGTTGGTGATTATCTCTCCCGCTTTGTCCTTGATATAGTGTAGCGGGTTCCTTCTGCCTTGCCTCAATCTTTTAATTATTTTGTAGAATCGTTTCTGGTTTTCCCTAAAGTTTGCCTCAGTGTCTATTCCAAAACGTTCCCATTCCAGTGACTTTGCTTGAGCTACAAGTAATTTTGTTATCTTTCTTTGTTCTTTATATCTTTCATAATCTTCTGTTTTGTTGCTCTTTAGGTATTTATTCCAAAGCAGTTTCTTTTTATGCATTTCTTTTTTAATATTTTCGTACCACCAGCTGGTTTGTTTTTGAGAATTATTTCTTTGAAGTCTGACCAATCTCTTTCTATTTCTTGGTTGTCTCTCATTGTTATGCTTAATTGTTGGACTTCATCCCTAAATCTGTTTTGTAACTCCTTTCTTCTTAATTTCTCTGTGTTTATTTCTCTTCTAGGTTTTTGTTCCTCAATGTTGATTTTCTTAGTTTCTTCTTGTCTTTTCATTTCAGCCACCAGCAGGAAGTGGTCACTTCCTATTTCCCTCGCTCTTCTCACTCTCACATCTTTAACCTTCCATTTGTTGCTACCCTGTACCAGAACATAATCAATTACTGATTTTTCGTTTTTCATTGGTTCTCTTCTCGTGAATTTGTGTATTTCTTTGTGTTTGTAAAATGTGTTTGCCACTATCATCTCGTTATCGATACAAAACTCGATTAGCCTCTGTCCATTTCCATTTTTGACATTTTCTGCAAATGGGCCTATCACATTTTGATATTTCTGTGCGTTATTCCCCACTCTGCTATTTAGGTCTCCCAAAACTACAACTTCATTTCTGCTATTCTCAATTTCTTTTTCTAACATCTCCCAGAACCTGTTTTTGTCTTCTAACTTATCACTTTCACCTGGTCCATACGCAATTATTACTGTCACCATATGATTTGTTGTTACTTTAATTTCCATTGTCATTATTCTTTCTGAGCAGAATTCCCATTTTACAATATTTTACGCGTTGTTTTTATTTATTATGCACCCTACTCCCTCCGCTGCTCTTTTGTTTGTGCTAACGCCGCTATAAAACAGGAGGTTTTCTTCATCTATTTTTTATATTCCTTTCCCTTTTTTCTTTGTTTCCGTTATCCCGATTAATTCTAAAACAGATTTTGCAAATTCTTGTCCTAGTTCTTTTTCTTTCCCTCTTATTCCTCTTACATTCCATGTTCCAATTTTCCATATGGGACTTTTTCTTCCCCTATTTATCCCTCTCTTCCTGTTTGCTTGGATTTTAAGTTTTCTTATTTTTATTATATAACTATTTGGCTCTTTCCTGCTTGCTTCAATTTCTTGTAGATCCAAAAGTTCTGCTTTTGTGTACGTTGTTCTTTTATTCTTTTTCTGTGTGGTTCTGTTTTTGTTTGTTATCTTTTTTTCCAGCTTCCTTAGTTCTTGATAGAGCACCTTTCTTTCCCTGTAAATTTTTTCATTTCTTTGCCTTACTTCTTCTTTCAGTTCCTTTAGTTCATCTAAGTACCTCTGTAGTTCAGCTATCGGTTCTTTTATCACCTGTAGCTCCTCTCGTACTGTTTGTCTTAAACCCTTGATCTCTTCTACGAACTCGTTCATCTTTCATCCTTAGATACCCCAAAACTCTCCTCTGCGTTACGCCACTGGTATGTCTTCTCATTCCGCCCGTAGCGCTCGATACACCAATTCCGTGCCAGTATTTTCGCTGTGCGTGCGGCTCTTGTTGGGCTTCTCGTGATCGAATTTCTGCCTTACGTTTCCCCTCACCTTGCAAAACAAAACTTTAAATTTGCTTTTAGTTTCGCTTACGTGTACTATGGGGTTCTTTATTTCCACTACGCTTGTTCTTACTATCATTAACTCCCAGTTTATTGACTCTCACTAAACGATTACCACTACACACTCGTAAATTAACTTTCAAGTTGCAATGTGTGATGCGGCCGCCTACAACGGTTACGCTTCGACACGTTTGTTTTGTTTTTGCATTATTTGTTATTTTGCACGTAACTCTTTCTCCTTATCCGCGCGGCGCTGTGTCACAGGCTTGTATTCGTATTTGAAAATGTTTGCTAATAAAATAATAATTGATTATCACATATAATCTCATAAGAGCATTAATTCTTTCCGGAAATTTTTTTGAGTGCGTTCCAACAACGTCGTATTAATTTGCCCGAGCGGGACGCGCGGGCAAATTAGGACGTTGTTGAATGCACGAAAAATAATTTCCGGATATGAATTAATGCTCGAATGCAGATTCGGTAAGAAAATCGTAACGACACAAACCCTAAAAAGAAGTAATGTCTACCTAAAAAAAATTTCCAAGAAATTTTGTTGTTGTCTTGGATACGGCTCGTGAACTAATTTTTCTATTGGTCATTAACGAGTGTCGTACGATTTTCTAATAAATTATGATCCAATCCCTGTCGTTACCCTTCAGAAAATTCCATTTTACCCCTTAGGGGGTAATTACATCCAGGTTGGGAACCACTGCTGTAAAAAGAAGTTGTGTGCATGTATCACACCAGATTTTTGTTCATGGGTCTGTCAGTCCGTGTGTGTGTCTGTCAGTCTGTGAACAGAATATCTGAAAAACGAAGAGGTATGACGGAACATCATATATAAGTTTTGTGTACTATCTAGATACAACAGCAAGCTTTTGAAAAAAATCGCATAACCAAAAGTATGGTGTTTACTCTTGCGATTTTTCAGTTTTTCCGATTTTTTCAAAAACGGCTACCAATTTTCTTCAAACTTACATTTTGATTACATTTTCAATGTGTATTGACGTGAAATAGGAATTTTTCAGTTGAATACCTCTAAAATGGGTTTCTTTTGTTTTTTTTATTAATTCCTATTTTAAATAGAACACCCGGTATATTATTACATTTTTGAATTCAGCTTAAAATTTTAGAAAAAATTTATCTCTTTAATTATCGCTCTGTGTTGTACAGTTTCACTAAATTTGTAATTTTTGACAAACGCTTAAAAATTAAAAATTAAATTTTGGCTAATTATAAGATCACTGTAAAAGGAAGTTGTGCGAGTGTATCACACCAGATTTTTTATTTCCTTTTTTGTGATTAATAAAGATCGTTTTCCATCTTCTGGAAGTATAACCTGGGCATTACCTCCTATTTAATTTAGCCTATTATTGCGTAGTCATGCTAATCGCATTACAGTGTAAGCAACATTGGTAATGCCACCCCAAAATATTGTACACGATTTTGACTACACATGAAAATTTATTTATATTTCATATGCTGCAAGTTCTTCTTTTTTGTCATTCTGCTGAAATGAAACAACGTTCATAATCTATTCACAAATTTATTTTAAAATTCACAACTTTACATCACAGATAAACTTATTATCAATTAAAAAAATAATAAACTACACTTATAGCTTGAGGCATTTCTTCCACATAATTTTCACAGTACACGAATAACATACTAGTCAATGTAAAACCATTCTCTGTATGGTTAATGTTTAGTACTGCAATATGTGGAAATGGACAGACAATGAAATTATAGGTTTGCAATTCAACCACCTGTATATAAAATGATAGAATTAATATCGCCAGATTCAGTAATCTGCATTAACAAATTAATTAATTGGGCGTGTGTATACTACAATCTACTAACTAGCACAATTATTAAACGATTTTTATTAGGCATGAACTATATTAATGCCAATAACGGAAAACAGAAAAAAATGGGAAAGGCCTATGTCAAGCAGTGGACCGATATAGGCATTTTGTGATAAAATATAAAATACTACGTTTTGTAACAACCAGATATTATATTGAGTTTTACTTATTTATGGAACATTTAGCCTTCGTCAAACAGATTTTTATTTTCGATTTCTATATTTTAACATTTTTTGTGAGTATTTTTGTCTGAATTTATGATGCAGATGACCGACTACAAATTTATATACACGATAAATCACATATGATGATTGTAACATTAACAGCTGCACTTATTCGATGGTACAAGGACAGTATACACACATCCAATACTATTAAATTACTGACAACTAGTGGATGAGTTGCTATTTCAGTCAAAATTCTCCTAATCACTATCACTTGGAATTGAGTATTCGTTATAGTATTCCTCGTCGGAGGAACCGCTACCATCATCTGCAAAACAAGATAACTCAATAAAAGTACACACAAAGGCACACGGACACATACAGAACTGCTTGTTATCCATACATATTTCAAAGCAATTATTGTAATCCCTGAGACTTCTTTTCGACTCGCGATAAAGATGATCCATTACAAGGACTCTCCTGTGCACCACAGAAGGAATTTTCACTAGAGGCAATTCAGTACGGTACCACTGCGTCTGCAGCTTAAACTTAAGGGGAGGCTCGATCACTTCGAACGAATTATTCGCTATGTTCCAAGTAAAAATGCATTCGGCTATGTACAGGTCACGTTGTCCGTGTGGTACTAGGTCTTGCAGGGCACCTATTTTTATCACAGCCTTACATACTATGTGTCCATTCAACGGGCAAATCTGGAATTGTGAGAAATTGTAACAATATCGCTTCGGAAAGCCAGTAACTTACATGAAGTATTTTTACGTCGTAGTCTTCGCAATGTAGGAATTCCAATTGAGCATCCAAACATAATTTTTGTGCCCTACTTTGCACAAACTGGTCACAATCGAAAGTTCGCTGAGTGATTATTAGCTGAGTTTCGGAAATGTGATCGGCTTTGATTTCTGGTACAATATCCATGTGTTGTTCAGTTAAAGTTTGAACAAGGAGAGGAATTTCAATTTGAATGTTGTTATCATCTAGAAAGGATGTGTAATATGTATGAAATTGTTTATTCTGTAATTAATAAATATGATTTGGAAGAAAATTAAATAAATGCAGATAAAACAGGACTGAAATCAAATTTGCGCAAGCAAAAAAACACGAATTATAGAACAAAAGCAAGCAAAATGGAATACAAAAATAGTTATTTACGTTGTAAGGCCGGAAAATGACTTATTAAAGTACGAGTTTAGATGTTAGATTTCTAAACGAGTAATTTAATAATATTTTACGGCCACGTATCGTACAATATTTTATTTCATACTGTTTTATACAACATGTTCATTGAAAAAGTCCATAAGGTGCGGCTGTGGAAATTCAAACGTATGAATATGTTGGTAGCACTGTAAGTCTGTCAAATTCGAGGTTACCAGGTTAGGTTTTGCGTCAGTCTGTGTCAAAACTGACGGAAAACCTAACCTCGAAGAGATATAAGACTTTATTAACATCATCATTTCTTAAAATGTCTAAAGCTGGGATGTTCACCTGGCCCGAGGTGAAAAACGAAGATACTGTTGCCTTAAATAATATAAAACACCAATTAGGTGAGCCCAAAGTTTACCGCAGGGACCAGTTCTGATTTGACGTTAAACATTCTACTTACAATTTTATCTACAACACATTTATGTTATAAAACTATAATATTGTACGTTGGGCTCCTGAATTTATTTATTATTTAAATTTTTTTTCAACAAAATGTTCAATAAAATGTATAAAGTATTTTGAAATCGTCTTACTTCGGTCATCTTCAACCCAGTTAGCTGTAAATCATTTCTATAAATTAATTATGTGGTCAACTTCGCCCCATTTGGGGTTAAGTTGACCGACACTGCATTTATTTTTTTATATATGGAAAGTGGAATGGTGGGGTGCGTTTCGAGAGTTTGCAGGGAGAGTGGAACGGCTGAGGATCGAGCGAAACTAGCTAGAGGATGCGAGAGTGTAAGGAAAGGGTAGTGCACGAGTGCAGTGCGAGGGCGTGAGTGTATACGATACAGGAAAGACAAAACAGGGACGGAGAGTGTTGTATATAGATGATAGGGAAATGGAGCAGAGGTACAGGGTTCCATTAATTCCCATTTTCCACGTGACTAAATTTAAATTTGCCGCTATAAATTTGTTTTTCGAAGGTTGGTGGTATTGGTAATATCCCTAAACAAATTGCCAACGCGACATAGACGTTTGTCACATCTAACCTCTAAACTTCATACGTTTAGTTTTGCTGTTTAGAAGCAATTTTCGGCAGTTTTCAACGACCTCGACCGAGCGAGGTTGTAGGCCGACGAGCCTCCGCTCGGGGAACCGCTGCGCAAGGACCGCCCGCGCCGATCGTTAAAATTACACTCGCGTCGACTTTAGCAATTTTCGGCAGATTTCAAGCGTTATTTAGTCTGTGTCGTGTCTACGCCACTGATAATTTTATGTTACTGTATTTAGGGAGTACTGCCAATCGTGTAAGTTTGGTTGCCTAAATGTAGGGTGAATACATGGTCATGTGGGAATGGGAATTAATGAAAACCCTATATGAACTAAATTCAAGAGTTGTTTACGTTTCAGCTAGAACCTAATGTAAGTTACGCTAAGCTAGATATAAGCACTTCTGTCGCTTATCCGAGGTTTGTAAATAGTATTAAGGTTAATGATAGGTTCTTCCGGGTTATGCCGTGGTCATCAATTTGAACTTGACGTTTCGCTGCTCATGCTGTCAGCTTCTTCAGAAGTTTTCTAAAGACTGATGTTGGTGCCTTTTGCTCCTGGTTATATACCGAGGAGTCGTTACGGTTGGCTGCTCATGTAGATCTTGTATGTTATTCGGATTTGTCGTTTTTCGAATTAGGTATGCAGTCAGCTTCATAAATTTCATGGTTAGGTTATGTACGATTGTGCTTCGAGCCTATTTGTTTTCAACTACTGAAGAGCAATGCCTGGCAAACATTCAAATTCTCAGGTCCAAGCAATGGTTCTTTCGCTTTTAGAATACTTTGAAGCAGAGAAAGTAAACGGTGGATCGCTATTACCACTGCAGTTCGTGAAGTAAGTGAAGATATTCATAAATAAATCTAAATTCTAGAGGCGTAAATATAACTGCAATAACTATTAAATTACTAGCGTTCTTCACCCAAATTGGGCGCGAAATAATTCATTTAATGCAATTTGTACAAGAGTGATCCATTTTGTGTGTCGAGTTAATTTTGAGGTTAGAAAATTCACATATAAACCCTACTACTGCCTTACTTGCATCGCCCTGAGTCGATTGACACCAAAATCAGCCAATTCGGCCCACGGGTTCGCTTTCAAAGTGGCATCAAGCAATGAAAATTATTATGTCAGATTTTATTGTGACGACCTAACCTCACTTTTATGTGTTGACTTTGACAACTAACCTGAAGTTTCATGATTATAGTTGTTAAATTACAACTTGGTAGTTAAGTCTTAAGTCATAAACATCCACGTGTGCCGTCAGGAGGAAGAATCCTGAGACAGATAGTAGTTGTATTTTTACTTCCTTTTACGATAAAGGAAGTATTGGATTCACCCCAAAAATTCGAAATTGAGTTTTCAACAGATCTTCACGTTTTAGAGTCCCCTGATCCCAAAAAACATATTTTTTTTCATTGGTCTGTGTGTCTGTCTGTGTGTCTGTCTGTCTGTGTGTCTGTCTGTCTGTGAACAGAATATCTCAAAAACGAAAAGCGGTATGGCGTTGAAACTTTATATATAAGTTTTGTGTACTATGTATATGAGACAGCAAGCTTTTGAGAAAAATCGCATAACCGGAAGTAGGTGTTTACTCTTGTGATTTTTCAGTTTTTTTCGATTTTTTCAAAAACGGCTCTAACGATTTTTTTTTAACTTTACATTTTTATTACATTTTGAATGTGTATTGATGTGAGATAGGTGATTTTCCAGTTGAATACTTCTAAAATGGGTTTCTTTTGTTTTTTTGTCTATTTTTTTTATTAACTCTTATTTTAAATAGAACACCCGGTATATTATTACATTTTTGAATTCAGCTTAAAATTCTAGAGAAAATTTGTCTCTTCAACTAACGCTCTATTTTGAACTGTTTTTGCAGAATTTGTAATTTTTGAAAATTTTTGACAAATGCTTAAAACATTTTAATTAACATTTTTGGCTAATTATAAGATCACTGTAAAAGGAAGTTGTGTGCGTGTATCACACCAGATTTTTAACCTTTCGTGTGGAGGACATTCATCGTTCTAAAGCGTCATACAGAATGGGGTCTGCGTGACAGATATTTTAAGTGTAAATACAGGGTGTTTCAAAATTGCACAAAACCAATATAAGGGCATTATTCTGCATAAAAAATAAGAGAAAAACTCTAGTGAATATACCGGGTGGCCATAAATATCTGAGATCCCGGTAGCCATGGAATTAGCTACTTATAAATGTTGGTTAGCATTATATTTCAATTATGATAAGTATTGGTAATAAAATGCAATAAGAGGAGGGGAATGCGCGCCAGATTCTGCAGTTTAGCCTACAACTCGATTATAAAAATCTCCTGTTCTAATTTCATTACTTATTGCAATCTGTAATAATTTTTGACAGATAGGAATTTTAGTTGTGATGACATTAATGACATTTCGTTTAGTTGGATTCATCACTTTAATAAAGCGGTGTTGATTCCAAAGGTAATGTGATATCAGATATTTATGGCCACCCGGTTATGTCCTAAAATTATTCATTTCAAAGATATCCTTGATCAAAGAATTAAAAGATAGAATTTCATTTTTAAAACGTATAGAGTTAGTTGGCTGGTGTTTTGTTTTCATTATCTGTACGTTTTACTTGCAACTGTCAAAAAAAAAGAAAAGAAAAACCTGAAATAATTTACTTTTTACTATAGAACAACGCTCACATATTGTATGTAAACAATAGAACAAAACACTAGCCTACGTTTGAAAAACGGATGCTCGCTTTAATTCTTTGATCAAGCATATTTTTAAAATGAATGATTTTATGACATATGTTCATTAGAGTTTTTCTTTTATTTTTTGATGTCCTTATACCGGGTGACCATAAATGATTGTGACTTTTTTTCTTAGGTTGGCACTGTAAGTGTATGTCAGTAGGTAAGGGGTCAGGTGAGACGCCCCCCACTCCTTCTCCTTTTAGCCGCTCCCCCTGTGTCATGTGACACGAGACGGTGTGTTAGTGCATGGGTTGATAGTGAGGGGGGTCGAGCAGTGATCTCAAAGGGGTGGCAAATGTGTAATGAGACGTCCCCCTCTTCCCCCTTTTTTCCTCCCCCTGTGTCACCGCGGTGTTACATATAAGGTACGTGTAACTAGAGAAAATTCCTAAATTTAAATAGGTAAATTTTACTACGGTAAGTTATCTCAATAGTTATTAATAACAACAGACAACAAACACGCTGTCCGATAAGATAATTATGTATGACAGTTATTTCAAAATGACGAATTTGACACAAACTGACGCAAAATCTAACCTGCTAACCTCAAATTCGACATAGACTTACGGTGCTATCAACATAAACAGTGCCAACCTAAGAAAAAAATCACAATCACTTATGGTCACCCTGTATTTGTTCTGTGTAATTTTGAAACACCCTGTATATTAATGAAAGATTTATCATGAAATTGTGTGGAAGTCGAGTACATGGATAATATATGTTAAATTCTTCCTTATCCCCACTGTCTGCGATCCAAACATAATTTTTTTGAATTTCACTTTAATATAAGATATACCTACGTTTTCAAGGCTAAGGGCCGGTTGCAGAAAGCAATGTTAAGTCTGGTGTTAGCTAACATCGCGTCAAAGTGAACAAAAACGAATCAAATCTCAAATGCTTATGGTAACTAATACATTAGTAAACAAAATTTGATGCGATTTTGTTCACTTTGACGCGATGTTAGCTAACACCAGACTTAACATTGCTTTCTGCAACCGACCCTTAGTTTTGTTATTTATGACGTCACAGAAGAGAATAATCAGAACTCAGAAGGGAAACAAACAGGAACAAGTATGGAACATAGAAGATCATAACGCAGAGCTCAAAACTGAAATGGAGGAGATTCTAGAAGTGTGGAGCAGATTCTATGAAGAGAAGTTCCGAGATGATAATAACCAGGACGAAATTATGACAAGAGAAGAGAACGGTTACACAGAACAAGTTGAAGATGAAATACAACACGAAGAAATAATACAGACTCTCAAATCACTGAAAACAGGAAAAGCAGCTGGGAAAGATGAATTAGCACCAGAACTAATTAAATGGGGAGGAAAAGAAATGGTAGAATGGTTAGCACTTATATTCAAGAAAACATGGACAGATAACAAAATACCCAAGGACTGGGAAAAGAATATAATAATACCTCTATATAAAAAAGGAAAAAAGACTAAATGCGAAAATTACAGAGCGATTTGCCTTACTTCGACAATATTCAAAATGTACACAAAGATAATAGAAGGGAAACTAAGAAACGCAGTGGCTATGAAACTTGAAGAAGAACAAGCAGCATACACGAAGGGAAAGCAAACACAAGATCATATAAGCATAGTTAGGAAGGTAATGGAAATCGCAATAGAACAAGGGAAGGAGCTATTTCTAGTATTCGTGGATTTGAAAGCGGCGTTCGACACAATACCAAGGGATAAATTATGGAATTGTCTAAAAGAAACGGGAGTGCCAGAAAAACTCAGACAAGTGATCAAGAGCATCTACAATTCGGTTAGAGGAGAGGTTAGATTAAAAGGTAAATACTCCAGAGAATTTATGATACAGAAGGGTGTCAAGCAGGGGGACAGTCTGAGTCCTCTGCTTTTTAACATCTATATGGACAGAATTCTACAGATGTGCAAAGAAAGCACCCCCAAAATAACAGTTGGACACAGAGAATTGCAGCCAGTTCAGCTGCAAAGTCTGCTATATGCAGACGATATAATAATTATGGGAAATAACCGAACGAATACACAGAAAATACTAGATCAATGGAACACAACAATAACGCAAATGGGCATGGAAATAAATACAAGGAAAACAAAAGTAATAATAATAAATGGAAAACAAGACCAACAACACATTACATGCGGAGAGGATGAGTTAGAACAAGTATCCACAATGGATTACTTGGGAACTAAAATAAGTGACAATGGAAAAATAAACACGGAAATATTAAGTAGGACCAGAAAGGCCACACAAGTATTTTACCAAATCAATAAAACAATCCTAGGAAAGAGAGAAATTAGCACAAAGACAAAAACAGCAATATATAACACAATAGCGGTGCCAATCATGACATATGGATGCGAGACCTGGCCTTTAACAGTAAAACAGGAAAGTCTGATAACAGCAGCAGAAATGAAGTTCCTGAGAAAAATAGCAGGAAAAACAAAAAGGGACAGATGCAGAAATGAAGATATCAGGGAAAGTATGCAACAAAAGTCAATCACTCAAATCATAGAAGAGAAACAATTGAAATGGTTTGGGCACGTTATGAGGATGCAGAAAGACGTATTGACCAGGAAGGTAGCAGAAACAAAAAGACATGGGAAACGTAGGGTAGAAAGACCAGGCAAAAACATGGGACAGACAATAGAAGAATTGGCGGAGAGAAGGGGGAAAACAACTCGACAGCTAAGGTTAATGGCAAGAGACAGAAAGAAGTGGAGAGAATGGGTGAACACTCCAGCACAGCCGACGCCGTAAGGCATAAGGCATCAGCTAAAGAAGAAGAAGATGACGTCACAGAAAATGGGTAGTGTACCTACATTTACGCAGTAATAGTTACAGCGATATCCTGCCCAACATACAAATTATGGACACTCTGTACAGGGTGTTTGCTCAAATTTTGACAGCTTCTAGCGACTTTGTTATTCCAGATAGAAAAAAATTGTTCAGATAAAAATTGCAGGGTATCATCTAAACCGTCCGAATTTGCTACTTAAAAAAACAATTGAGCATCACGGGTGAACTTTATGACTTATTGTATACTTTTTTTTAATGGAACACCCTATCTAGGGTTGCAACCGATGAAAAGTTCGCTTGAAAAGTTGGTAAAATTTTCGGAAAAGTTGGAAAAGTTCGCTAGTACCTTGGAAAAGTTGGAAATTTCGGTAGTAGGCCATTCCCCGCGACGTCAAAAAAAGGAAATATTTACTTTACTTACAAAATAGAGGAAAATCAGGGACTTAGGGAGTCTCCTTCATTGGAATATTTGTTATTCTTTTTTATATATATATATATTTTTGTAAGTATTGGTTATATTTTTAGTATTTACTTTTATTTGTATTGAGAGAAATTGTATTTTTGTCCAATTATCTTGTATTTGGGATTTTCCTGCTAGAGAATAAAATAAATAAATAAAATAATGGCAAAGCTGGGCCGTCGGCGAACATAACAGACAATACGGGGAACCCCGGTATTCATTACCGACTCGTGTAAATCCCCGCGGAAGCCGCCGAGCGTCGGCCGTAACTAAAGCGGACAATAATACGCCATTCTGTTCCGAACCCCGGTAATGCCCCGATCGCTCTCCTCGTCCCCGCGTATATAAGCTAAGCTAGTGAATGCGTTAAAAATTGTTATAATTTTTCAACTTAACATGGCAAATGAGAAGAAATTGGTGTGGAAATACTTTAAGGACGTAACTATTCCAAACAGTAAAACCAAAAAATTCGAGTGTAAATTTTGCTATAAACAATATACAGCTAACGCAACACAAATGGTGCAGCACATCGTAGCATGTGTAAAATGTCCTGTGGTAGTTAAGCAAATATTCGACGGCAAAGAGCCTCAGCCTTTAACTAGTTCAAGTTTTAAGGAAAGTGTTCCTGCATATTACGATATGGATGTGGATGAGCATGACGAGAGAAAAATATCATCAAAACCAGCGTTGAATCAAGCTCCTCAATGTCAAGGTCAAGGCGCAATAGCCAGTGGTACTAGTGCTAGTAGTGGCAGTAAATCGCCATCTCTATCGGTTTCGGTTGGGTCTTCGCATTCGAATTATAAATCCGGCTCTAGTTCCAAAAAGAGAGCGCAGCAGCAGCCAAAATTTAACACAATGAAGCATTTTTGTGATTCAATTTTGCAACACGAACAGGTAGGTAATGTAACAACATGTAACGTATAAAATCATCAACATCATTATTATATGTCCGCTAATTAAAGGTACTGGTACAAGGAAAAACCACAGACTTCCTATGTACAAATATTAGGACTTAATACCTATATCTGGAAGTTGATATTAACTGAGATACAGGGTGTCAAACTTAAAACTTCATTTTTGTTTTTCTCTTTCTCTAATAACTGAGAAAAACTAACGTTTTTCACAAAATTTTGCAATAATTAGAGTTTTTTGGACGAGAAATTCATTTGTTTGTGAAATTTGAATGTCCAATGTAGGGGGTAGGGGACGCTGTTTGCGGTATTTTTCGCACATTTATTAAGTCATGACTTTTGTGCCACAAAGTATTTAAGTTTTTAATGAAAAGAATACTTTTCTCATATTTATTAGGTACGTAAAAAAGGTGTACTAAGCTCAGGCTGCTCAGGTCGCCCAAAGTTACCGGTTCGGAGATATTTGAATTTAAATTATTCAGTGCGCTAGTTCAGGAAAGCAAATAATGTTTTGTTATTTCTTACCAATTAACTTTTACATGATAATGTTCTAGTACTGGTAATTACGAATAATACATTCAAAAATTATTGGATTTAATAATTTAAATGCAAATATCTCAGAAACGGTAACTCTAGGCGACCTGAACTTAGTATACCTTTTTTACGTAATAAATATGAAAAAGGTATTAATTTTATTAAAAATTTAAATACACTGTGGCCCAAAAAAGTTATGACCTAATAAATGTGCCAAAACTACCGCAGTCAGCGCCCCCTATATTGTACATTAAAATTTCACAAAAAAAATAATTGCTTGTCCTAAAAAATCCCTAATTGCAAAATTTTGGGAAAAAACGTTAGTTTCTCTAAAAATTATTACAAAAAAACAAAAATTAAGTTTTAACTTTAACACCCTGCACCCTGTATCTCATTTAACATCAACTTTCGGATATAGGTAAGTATGATTAATATTTTTACGGAAAGAGTCTGTGGTTTTTCTATGTGCCTCCTACCATTAATTAGCACCCTGTATTTATTGTTTAATTGCGGTTTATTATTAAAATTGTTTTTACGTTGACAGAGCATTGCCGATGAGCTTATTAGTAGAGCCATCTACGCAAGTGGTTCACCACTAAGCCTACTAGAATCACCGCATTGGCAAGTAGTTTTTAAACATCTCCGGCCAGCATTGAAACTTCCATCCAGAGATTGTCTATCAAATGTTCTACTTCACGAAGAATGGAATCGTGTGAAGGTTTCTGTTGAAACTAAAGTTGCAGATGCTTGCTTCATCACGTTGCAATGTGATGGATGGAGCAACATAAGGTAAATTGGTAATTAACAGTCATAATGTGTATTTCATGCTGCTATGGTAGGTTTACTGAATTTTCAATTCAAAATTGTGCAGCAGGACAGGGATACAGAATACAGAAAAAAACCTGTAGAAATCAAATATTGTTTTAAGTCTTGCTAAAAAAAAGTAGGTATTTTAACTTACTTCTCTTTCTGTCAGATTAAACAAATACTGACTAGGTTACTACAAAACTGACTTGCTGTAATCATGTGCTGTGCTGTACGCTACAGGCAGTATACCATAGCTAAACTAAACTGGTACTTATTTCCTATTTTTATATTTTTTTTTTACTTGCAGAAATGAAAGCATCGTGAATTTCATTCTGACTACTCCTGATCCGGTTTTTTATAAAAGCCTTCCAACTGGAATTGAAAGCCACACAGGAGAGTATATGGCAAATCTTATCTCCACAGTCATAGATGACGTTGGTCCAGAAAAGGTTTTATCGTGTGTGACAGATAATGCAAGCAATATGAAAAAGGCTTGGCAAATACTTGCAGAAAAATATCTCCATATGTCATTCTATGGCTGTATTGCGCATTCACTCAACCTCTTAATTGAAGATATTATAAAGTTGAAGACCATTCTCTCCTTGAAAAACGAAGCAGCCAGAATTGTAACACATATCAAATGTAGTCAGATTCTAACAGCTCACTTTACCCAGATCAAGAAAGAGAAAAATATTAACGTAGCCCTTAAGTTGCCCGTTTCAACCAGATGGGCATCAATCGTACGCTGTTTCAACAGTTTGATTAGTAACAAGTTTTGTCTGCAAACTTTGGCAGTTAATGAGGCAGTTGTCAAATACCTTCAAAAGGATATCAAAACAATGCTGTTAGATGATGATGTTTTTTGGGTGAGGCTCGGAAATACCAGAGATCTGCTAGAACCCATTGGAAAATGGATAACCAAAATTGAAGGAGACAAACCAAGTGCTTCATTAGTTCCCGAAATATTTGCAAATTTAAAGCCCATTTTTGAGGAAAAAGTGCCTAAATGCCCTGCCAGCAAAGCAGAAGAAAAAAAAATTATGGACATACTTGCTGATCGCCAGAACTTCTGTTTACATAAGTTCCATCTAGCGGCAAATATTCTGGATCCACGTTATCAAGGACACAAATTGTCAACCGAGAAACATGTTGATGGGCTAGAGTTCATCAATAAGATTTCAGAGCATATGAAAGATGTGGATGCCGAACAAGTAATAACTGATTTTGCTAAATATAAAGCAAAGGATGAACTGTGGGCTAAAGAATTTGTCTGGACGTGTGCTCACAAAGTGGATCCTGTAGTGTGGTGGAAGGGCATATGCTCTACATCTCCTCTATCTAAAGTTGCTTCTGCTATTTTATCAATGGCAACAACATCCGCAGCTACTGAGAGAAGTTTTAGTACATATAGTAGAATTCATACGAAAAGTAGAAATCGATTAACAACGGAGAGAGCGAGAAAAATTGTTTACATCAGCCACAATTTGAAGCTGCTTACAACAAACCATAACACAAAGACCACGACTGCTGGTGAAGATGGTCCCCAAGTCCTTTCAACCAGCAGCACTGCCAACACTGATCAAGTACCCTTTGAGTCTGGTTTAGGTTTATCCGTCTCTGCCAGCAGTGCCAGTATGGTCACGAAGAGGTTGACAAGGTCAAAATGTGGGATTCCTGCTCCTGCCAAACAATCTAAAGATCTTTAGCAGAGAGTCAAGAACTAGAATCGACAAATGATGAGTATGGGCCAGGGTCAGATTCAGATGAACAATCTACGGAGTCTGATGAGTGATGATTCTATCGCTATTTATGAAGATTCTTCATTTAGCAGTGATGATGGTGATTCATCTTAGGTTAGGAGGCTTTGGTCGTACTCTTAGGTTATATTTTATTGTTTGTTGTTTTGTTTTATTGCTTATTTTCGTTTATAAATTATATAAATAATATGATAGATAATAAAAGGTTGGGTCAGTATTTTATTTACATAATTTCCACACAAGAACACATCACAATGCAAGATGCAACCTTAAAATTACCGTAAAGCTCAACTTTTCCAACTTTTCCGAACTTTTCTTGAAAAGTTGATCGAACTTTTCATCAATTCCAACTTTTCCGGAAAAGTTGCAACCCTAACCCTATCTATTATGTGTTCATTGGATAACGCTTAAAATTCTCTTTTCAAAAATATATAAGGTGCCTATAATTACTTCATCCATTGTTGAAATATCCACTATTAAAGTATCAAAATATTACTAATTTACTATATGAAATAAATCACAGTAACGATTGAAAAACAAAGTTATCAAATGACATTACTGGCGTCATGCGGCATGGAACATTTAGTTGTCAATTCGTTTTTAAAATTGTTTTTGGTATTAAAATTGTTGATTATTTCAATGGTGACTGTATTTTAGAAAACAAATACATTACCAGTTACTCACCTCTGCTTTGCCCAGAGAGCAATGAGCTATTTTCAAAATCGACACTAGAGTATCTCTTCACAACCTTCTTGATCCACTTGGGGGCTTCATCTCGCTTAGAATCAACAATTAATAAGCCACTGTGATGTTGAGCTTTATGGTCATTGTAATGTGAGGTAGAAATATTATGGACTTGTCGCAAAATCAGTCGGGAATCGGAGTCGGAGCAGTCGCTATCTAAACCTGGCGAGTAAACATTGAATTTTCTAGTGGTATCTTTAGGACTAATGGGAGACTTAGAATATTGAGAATGACTACGTATTATAGGAGAGTATAGGTTGCGGGCGCCGCCCGGGGAGAACTGACCATTTCGTGAATTGGGAGATTGCATCGGTGACCGCAAGCCGGGGGAGCGCGGACTCAAAAATAAGCTATTCGCAAACTCGGGCGACCTTATACAGTAATTTTGGGAGCGGTAAAAGCACCGCCTTTCGCGCCGTAGGGAGTAAAATGGGACGATATTCTCACTATTATCTTCCGAAAATTCGTATTTCTTATCGGCAAGTCGTTTCTTACGAAATAAGCTAAGTTTCTCGCACTTTTCGTTCTCCTCTATAAACTCGTACGCCTTTTCCGCAATTTTTTTATCAATTTTACTTTTCTCCATTTGCTTTTGCAACCCGGAACTTTGTGGCACTGAGAATAAGCAGTCTTTATTGGTGTTTTGCAAATGTTTCAGTCTTGTATCTACGATATTTTGCACAAGCACATTATGATAATTTTTGCCAGTGACGTTCAACGGCTCACAGCTAATGTTTAACTCATGAAATGGTTTGTTGTGATCGTTACCTTCTAAGTCGTACTCGTTAAAATCTTCTAAAATGGCATCGACTACGCTATTGTTGCCAAAAAGTTCACTAGGAGACTCGGATACTTCGCTAAGATTATCGGTACAAGTGCAGGGAGTGGCTTGCGGAACTATTTTAATTTCGAAATCCTTTTCATGATGCGTAAAGGAAATAATTGTCCGAACTGGTTCTAAAGTTGTTACGTTTAAAATGTGAATGCAATGGCCAGTATTTATTACTAGGTGGTCAGGAAATGCTAAGGATACATGAGGATTAAACGACGGGGCTGGCTGTGACATCGTAAACATAAAATGCAGCATAAAACCATGTTTTAAACACCATCCTTGTGTTACTTTATCTGAAACAAGAACAAGTACAATTAACAAATGTATATTTATGGGTAATTACACAGTTCTGGCTTCAATTTAGTTTCCAACTAAGATGTTAAGAGCATTCACTACCTCTGCATAATGAAACTTTTTCATAGTTGTTTTGTTCTTGCAGTTAAACTTCCAAAAATACAAAGAAAATTTTGATTACTTTTACAATAATGGCAAAATTAAAAACAATTCTATTAGGTTATTTTATTTGAATGCTCTTATTTGTAATTACAATTATTTGTAGAATTGTTTCATTGAGCTATTCTCCGTCTACTTACTTATTAAGATATTACATAAAAATGGCTCCGTAATTGTTAGTGCTATCAAAAAAGTAATATAAGCGCCATGTGCTCTTTTTGGGCCAAACTTAAAATGGTAAAATCAAAATTTGAACATTTTCGCTCGCTTAAGAGATACGGGGGAAAATAAAAAAATTTTCAATTTCAGAATGACCCTATATTTTCTTAGTTAAAAGAGATACGGAAAAACCTTTTAAAGAAAAGTTTCTTTATAATGATTGTTGAATAATCTGCCGTTTTCAGAGTAAGTATACGAGGTCAGGTAAAAAAGTTATCGAAACTAACCTCATTTTTTTAAATGGAACACCCTGTATATTTGAATCTAAAAAGATAGTATTAAATTCTCTTTTCAAAAATAGAGCACACCATGGATGATATTGGTTTTCTATGCGAATTATTTAAACTTTATTACTTTAAACCACAGTAGGCTACGAAACAAAAGCTAATATCCTAGAAACAAAACTATGTTGACATTGTAGCTGGAAAGACATTACACAATATATTTTAACAGACAAAGAATAGAAGAAATAGTTGGCACAAGAAAGTAAATTAAAAAACTACAGAAACTTTGAAACGAAATAAAACATTCGGATTAAGGGAAAACATAACGGGAATCATCGCAAATGTTCGAAAGCCCCTCTGTTGTTTTCAATGCACTCTTGACATTTTCTTCGAACGGATTTTAAAGCATTCATGATGTGTAATGGTTTTACTTCTGCAAAGGCCTCATTAATTCTTTGATCAAGTTGTTGTCGGGTTAAGATTACTCCTTTATAAATTTTATTTTCCAACCCTCCCCAAAGAAAAACAACTGGAGGTGTTACATCTGGAGATCGTGGTGGCCACCTTATAGGTTCATGTGTTCCTATCCAACGGCTTGTGAAGTGAGTATTTAAATACTCTCTTATTCGAAGAACTTTGCGATGATTCCCGTTATTTTTTCCCTTAATCTGAATCTTTTATTTCGTTGCAAAGTTTGTATAGTTTTTTAATTTACTTTCTTGTGACAACTATTTCTTCTATTCTTTGTCTGTTAACACTTTGCCTGCCTATCAGATTTCACTTGCCCCATGCTTAGAGCCGAATAGTGTAGAACGACGCAGATTCAAGCCCGAAGGCCCGGCCTGCTCACTGTCCGCCATATTGCAATATCCCAAAACCGCAAACGCACAAACACAGACTAATATTCATAGAACACACCTCTACGATTGCAAAGCTCCAACTGCAAAACCGATTAAAAAATATGCATTTATATTACAACATGCGCAGACCGCACACGTGACGTCGACGGCACTCAGGATGACTACTCAGTCGACACATACCTTGCGTTGGCGACAGCCAAGGTGTTAAAACTTACTGTGTAATGTCTTTCCAGCTACAATGTCAACATAGTTTTGTTTCTAGGATATTAGCTTTTGTTTCGTAGCCTACTGTGGTTTAAAGTAATAAAGTTTAAATAAATCACATAGAAAACCAATATCATCCACAGTGTGTTCTATTTTTGAAAAGAGAATTTAATCTTTTTAGATTAAAATATACAGGGTGTTCCATTTAAAAAAATGAGGTTAGGTCCGATAACTTTTTTACCTGACCACGTATACTTATTCTGAAAACGGCAAGATTATTCAACAATCATTATAACGAAACTTTTCTTTAAAAGATTTTTCTGTATCTCGTTTAACTAAGAAAATATAGGATCATTCTGAAATTGACAATTTTTTTATTTTCGCCCGTATCTCTTAAGGGAACGAAAATTTTCAAATTTTTATTTTACCATTTTAAGTTTGACCCAAAAAGAGCACATGGCGCCTATATTACTTTTTTGATAGCACTAACAATTACGGAGATACCCTATAAAAGTGTCGAAAATGGGACACCCTGTACATTATTAAGAAAACTAGGAGATGGAGGAACTGATATATTGTTAGATATCTACAATAAGTTGTGGAAAAACAATAAGTGACCTAAAGACTGGTCAAATTCAATTTTCATTCCTTTTCATAAGCACACGACATGCAGATGAAAAAATTATAATAGTAGATTATGTAATGAGGGAGAGTTAGTTTGCTGAGGTGCAGTTTGTGACTCGAGGGTGAAGTCCGAGAGTTACATAGCACTGAAGCAAAATAGCAGTCTCTCCGAATGAAATAGACTATTTTTTTCACGTTGCAGGAAGATTTAAAACAACAAACCTGTTTTTTTTTAAAACATAATTTATTGACATTTTAAATTTGAAAGTTGGGGGCACTGTAAGTCTATGTCAAATTCGAGGTTATGAGGTTAGGTTATGCGTCACTTTTGACACAGGCTGACACAAAACCTAACTTGCTAACCTCGAATTTGACATAATTAAAATTTCTTGTTGTTTTAGTCATAATGAAAACTCCCTACGTAAATTTCTCTCCTCTAGGGAATAATTCATTATTTCTGTAACGATTTTGATATCGTAGAAACCGTGTTTTGTTCCCAGACGTGAAAAAAAAGTATATTAGTTATATTACTCACCTCCCACACCAGTAAAATACTACTACAATCAATCAATGAACGCTTGAAGCAGTATTTAGAATAGTTAAAAGAAAACCTTGCATAAAATGCAGTTTATAAAGCTAAACAAATAATTAAGTAACAAACTCGACAGTCGAGTTTCGCCTCTGACGTGGTTCACACGTTGAGTAACCGTGCTCTTCTGTCCCTTCCCTTGCAAAGAGTTTCGCCTCTGGCGTGGTTAACACGTTGAGTTACCGTGCTCTTTTGCTTTTTTCCTACTGATGAAGCCCCTTACAAAAGTGGGCGAAACGTTGAGTTCTTCGATCTCAATCATGACACGGTCCAATCCCGGAAGTCCTTTGTTACTTAATGACAATGGCCGTGAAAGCCTCAAAAATCATCTAAACAAATAATGTATTTGCTATTTGGTTCAGTATAACTGGGAGAGCCAATATTTACAACAGTTTGTGTCTTAAATCTGAATCAACACCGTGTGTAGTGATGTGAGTGGCGAATATTTCACGGCGAAAATTCGCGTAAATTGCAAATATTTCCGAAATATTCGCTTACAAATTGGGAATATTCGGAAAAAAGACGAATTTTCGCAAATATTTCAGCGAATATCCGGATTTTTACTTCCCGCGCATTAAAAAATTATTATCGGAAAACAACGTCCGACATCGCCTGCGATCGTTACCCCCCCCCCCAACCCCTTCCGGGATTAGCGGCGCCAAGCGCGGGGATTCCCCACGCTTGTGATGTTATCATATGTGACGCAATCGGTTATTTCTTGCCTTCTAAGTTATTTCCTCGGTTATATCACTGTAAAACATGGGTAAACATAAGTTTATTTAAGTTATATTTGTTTATACACAAATGTACTTTATACTTTATGTTATTCTACTATTTTTACTTGTTCTTATAGTGGCTTAAGTTTTTTAGAAATTGTGTGTAACGTGTAACCAAATTTTGCTGAATAAAATATGAGAAAAAAGAGTTTGTTTAAAATTAAAAGCGAAGCAAAAAAAAACATTATGTAATCTAAGTACGAAATAGATATTTATGTATTTAGTGTGTAAAGAGAGCCATTTTGGTATGAGGATGCGCGTTTCGTGCCGAGCGGTAGCGAGGCGCGAAAAAGCAACCGAATACCAAAATGACTCTTTACACTCGAAATACATACAAAATTTTTTCTACGGTTCTAAATAAATAACAAAATTGTTAAATAATTGAAATTTCGATACACACCATTTGATGAAGTCGTTGTACCGCCGTTCATAAAGGCCGCGCGATTTTGCCGGCAACAACACTCGTTGGTTGCTGTCTGGGTCGCTTCAAATACTTCTGGCGGGGTGCAATTACCTTCAGATTCCATCTTCGCCTTCACAAAAACTCACAAACTCAATAAATCTGTTGCGTGATGATGGACGCACCGTGATGCAATTGTCAATAATTTTAGCCAGTTCCAGAAAAATGACGAATTAAATTAATAATCAGGTTAGCCATGGCGATGCGTAAAGTAAAATGAAGTGACGCGATTATTTCATTAAGACATTGTTTACGTGGTTGCGATGCTAAAATGGTTACTAGGGAAAAAATGTGTGAATCGCTAACTTTTCGCATTGACAGTGAGCGCTTAATAGTCAGTTTTAAAGGTGACCGTAGAAAAAATCAATTTTTAAAGAAAAATTCAATGTTCCCATAAATTTCAATAAATATCAAATATTTCGGAAATACTCGCGAATATTGACAACAATTAATAAGTTTCCGAAATTTAACATCACTAACCGTGTGTGTACTTTCTTCACTGTATCAATAAATTAGCATCTCTTGAATATAATTCATGATTATTCCTGACTGTTTTTAGATACCGAGTGCTAATTTTATACAGTTCGATAAAATGAAGATTTTCACTGAATTTTACAATTTGCAAAGATGAGAGAACGTCCACTTGAAAAGATTTATTGAATATGCAATGCAATACATCAATACATAGAAAACACAAAAAAAAATAAAAAGAGAAAGATATTAAATAAGTTGAAAATGTTTCTACTGAATTGAGGAGTTTATAAGGTATATACTGGGTGCTGACTTACGCGACGCACCATAGGAATTTGCATAGTAAATTCTTCATGTCCAATTATTTCCTCCCGTAATTATTTTAGAGTGAAAGTGCAAATACATTTTTTGTAGAGAAAAAGATACTGCATCCATTCATACTGTTACTAACAATTTTCCATTTTCCGGAACCGAAAAATCAAACTAGCATTTTTACAAAACATTATAAACAAGCAATGCACTTACATTTGTCTATCATTGCAGTTGACTTTTGCATTTTCCGGGTATTATAAAACCATAAAATGCATATAAGGAAACCATTTTATTTATTTTCACACAAAAATAAGAGAAAATCAAATTAAATGTTCAAATAACCTACCATTCGCTGCTGAACAATAGCCCAACCTGTAGTAAAATTCTCGCTTAATATTGCCAATTGATACTGAGTTATTTGACCCATCTTCGCTCGAATACAATTTTTCAGCTTTTCTAGATTTTGAAATACTCATCTAGAGTAAAACAAAATTATTATAAACGTCAAACAGCACTGACAATCGAACAAACAACAAGAAGAAGAAGAAGTTTTCATTGATTTATACTATTCCGGAAAATGGAAAATTGTAAATATTAGTATGAATGGATGCAGTATTTTTTTTCTCTACAAAAAATGTATTTACACTTTCGCTCTAAAATAATTAGGGGAGCAAATAATTGGACATAAAGAATTTACTATGCAAATTCAAATCACAGTAAACCACTGTTTGAGAAATTTTTTAAAACTTGAACTAGTATGTTCAGAATACACTTTTAAAAAGAGGTAGTTAAGTGGTATTAAACGTACAGTCGCGGCCAAAAAAACCGAGACACTTATTTGACCTAATTCTCAAAATGCGTCAACATGAGCAATTAATCTCGCTCTATCCGCATTTCCAATATGTGCCGGCATTTTTCAGAATTGAATGACAATTGATGACTTATTAATTAGAATCGTCAGTGTCAGCAATTGTTTGAGCATTTTGAGAATTAGGTCAAAAAAAGTGTCCCGTTTTCTTTGGCCGCAACTGTATATGGCTGTGTATCCTATAATTTGAGGTTTAAATATTGATTTGGCGACTTTTGCAACTAAAATCTGGATATAATCATCTTTTGCCCCCGAACGGGTGCATTTTTATGAAGCACCTTTACTTTAATAATTTATTGCATGATGTATTATTATTTTTTTTTAAATTGGCAGTGGAGAATGTCGAGATCGTCATTAAAATACGAGAAATCGGCGGGGAAGTAATCCATTGTATTACGACTTATAAAAGTTTGTTAAAATGTTATAATTTCACGATTTCTTGATTTCAAATACAACATAGTATACAGCTTGACACTGAAGTTCCTTTTTACCCTTCATGTGGCTTATTTGCCTTGGCCCTACGTGCCTCGGCAACTAAATCCACATTCGTGATAAAAAGCTAAACTTCAGTGCCTTGGTATACAAATTACTATTTAAATAATTGTTTTTATTCGTAATATAGCATCAAAAACAAATAAAGTTTTCTTTGGAAAAACACAACAGTTTAATGTACAGGCACCCTTTCTTAAACACTTGTAACTTGCAGTGGAAATTTGCAAACGTCCCCCTCTCGTGTGTGTTTCATTTGTATCTTCTATTTCAGTAGAATCAAAATTTTTATAAAATTCTTCATTTCGCCACATTTCTGCATGTTTTTTTAAACAAATTTTGTACTGATAACCACGTGATACCAATCGTAAACGATTATTGGTTAATATGGACTTGGTTTTGCATGAGAATGAAAGGTGACTTGGCGTTGTACATACTAGTTATGTTACACTAGTAATGAGCTGTATATATTAGAATGGTTTATTTATTATTATTATTATATTACGTAATCTCTAGCAGACAATACTACGTGTCATTAGTTGAATGGTCATTGTAGACGGAGCTGTATTAATGGAAAATTTAAATTTTGAATTTAAGCTGTTTTTTAAGCGAACCCTTGGTGAGCCGCATTAATTAATCAAAAGGGACGTATGTAGGTTGGACATCACTGCTCTAGAGAGAAGTTATAATTGAATTGCTTGTGCTTAAATTTAAAAAAGTTGCAAATATATGGCTTTACTATTGCAAACATTAATGTAGTAGAGATTCTGAATCATGTTTTATAAATATAAGTTTTCAATTAAATAAAAAAAAGAAATCTGACAACAAATATTATTGATCGCTATCTGCAAATTTTCAACATGTAATACAGAGTGTGTGTGATGGCATATGCAATGTAGGGAAATTTGCTAATTGGACAAATTATTCTACAGAAAATGCAATGTTGATCCTTAGCTAAATTTAGCAATGGCATTTCCCTATGTCACCAGACACACTGTATCACTTTTTTTGTCAATTTCAAGTTACATATTATTTATTCAAGCATATAAGCCTCTACTTCTTTACTTTTAAAAGATTTGTTATAAAAATCAGTTTGGATAATGTTGGAATATTTTAGGAAATAAATTTACATCAAGATATGTCCATGTTATTACCAAAAATAATGCTTTATAGAACAAAAATGGTGAATAAATCGACATTTTCTAGGGGAAACGAAGTGTTTTAAGGCATGGAAAATTCTAAACTTACACAAGTAAAACGGTAAATGTATTACTCACAAATAATGGAAAAACCAGGATCTGCTAAAACAACAACGGCCACAACTCATACAAAGACACAATAATACAGAGAGATCAATAAAAAAACCAATTAGGGTAGGCTGTGATATGTGTTATACATTTGGCAGTACTGAAGTGTATTGTCAGTCTATGTCAAATTCGAGATTTGCAGGTTAGGTTTTGTTTGTTCTTTGACACAGGCTGTCGCAAAACTTAACTTGCAAATCTCGAATTTGACATAGAGTGACAATACACAACAGTAGGTACTGCCAAACGTATAACACATATCACAGCCGGCCCTAATTGGTTTTTTTATTGATCTCTCGTTACAACTCAACAAGAACCAATACAGCTAAACAAAACATAAATACAAGAAGCAAAAAAACAAGGAAAATAGAAGAGTAGAAGACGACGTCCACTACAGTCTCTTTTATGCCGACGACAAAGTAGTCATACCCAAAGAGAGCGATGCTTTGAGCTACAATGGTAAGAAAGCGTCAAGAAGCTTATGAAATAGTCAGCCTAAGAATGAAACAAGGCAAATGTAAATACCTGATGAATGTAAACAAACAAGGGGAGAGTTTGCTTTTAGAAATTAAATATATTACGGTGGTACTGGTAAAAACGTATTCAATAAAAACGGAAACTGCTACGAAGAGATCAAAAGCAGAAGAAATATTATTTGTTCTATTAAATTTAGTGTTGTGTAAGGTGCAGAAGTGTGAGATGTTAACAAAAATAAAAATAAGCTTCTAGAAGAAGAACTGGTGAAAAACAAGATTGGATAGTGAGAAATGAGACAATTAGAAAAATTGTAATGGTGAACAAAGACACATATAAAAAGAATGGACAAGAAAAGTCTTAAAATGAATTCCATCAGAAAAAAAACAAAACAAGATGTCTGAGAAGAACCTGGAGATATGACTCTAATGAAGCTATGAAAGGTACAGATTTGGAAGAAGACGCTTGCTACGACAGAGATACATGGAGACTGCGTGTGGGCACAGGGTGACAGCTGTAAAGAATCGTACATACACATATACATCTTTAAAAATTTCTCACTTCAGGACTATAATTGTTACGTGTACAAATACAAGGATATTGAATAACCATTTAAATTTAAAAAAAGTGTAACTAACAAAAGCTATATTTCTGACTAAAAGGACAAGTCATACTATGCAGGTAACATTATCCACTTACTGCCTATGAGCATTTATCTGTTCAACTGCTGTACACAACACAAGGTCGTCGTCTTTCCTGTATTGTGTGATCATGTAACTTTAAAAGATTATAACTGGTATACGTACTTTACTTCAACTGTAGTTGCTCTTGCTGTTCAAGCAGGTAGTGAAAGCTCTTAACAAACTTCACAGTGCAATTATAAATTTGCTATTTTTCAACATAACACCTCACGTTAATAGCATGGTCTTATAATTAAATTATGAAGACTTCAGCATATAAAGTAAACATTCTGTGTTATTTCTAAATATGTAACAGTATTGCGGTAAGAAACTATGTCTAACAAATACTAACCATCTGTTGGTGGTACGTGGGAACTCTTACAATTTCTACAGTTTTTCGTGGGTAACGTTAAAATAGTTAAATATGTCATTGCGGGATTTCCAGTCCTAAACAAAATAACTTATTTATACCAAAATATAAAAAAAGAACTCATACTCACGCTATGGCATAACAGATGATTTTATACGGATCAAGGGGAAATTGCATGAAAGTGATCTCATCTAAGCCAAATGAGCTTTTAAATAGTTTAAAAATTCGATGTTTGGTGACAAACTGAAGCTTCTGACCAGGCACAAATCTCCACACGAACAGCTCATATTCGACAGAGGGGAAAAGATTTCCTGTGCTCGTAGTCGGCTCCCCCAGTTTGGTGGTGTAACTAATAAAAAACTGTCCGCACAATGTAAACCCCATAAAAATATGAGTCCTGTAACAAAGACAATGAAGCTACCACTAGGGCTTGCACAACAGCCACATACACAGCATCGTTTTCTGGAATAACGTGGTCCAGCCTGTATCGACACTTATAATAAACATCGTTAAAAATCCGCTCGGTACTAGCCCGAGGATGCCTCGCGAACCTTCCATACATCTAAAACCAAAAAAGGGGCATTAAAGAGCTGTTGACAAAAAAGTTAGGTTAGTATGGAGCTTTAAACTAACCTGCCTATTCGTTAACTTATGCACTACATTTATATCACTTTTGGAATCTTCTTCGTTGGCGCTTTCATCCTCGCAACTAATAAAAAATTTATCACTAACATTTAACGAATTCTGCGAATTGTAAATATCTGAATCTGAACTGTCTTCAGACACACTCGACGCCATTTCTTGTTTACGTTTTTAAATCGGAATGGGTCGTTAATTCCCTAGAAACTAATTTCTTCATTGAATCAGAAAATTTTTAAAACGAACGAACGATATTGTTGCGTGCACGTTGTTTTAATATAAAGCAAGCGTTTATTTAAATTTTTTATGCAATTGTTTAAATATTATGCGCCTGTTTCATATGCAACACATCATACACACCTGCAAAAATTATAAGCGTTAGATAATTAATTAACATATTTTATCGGTTTCAGGATATTTAGCAATTGTTTACATACACAACAGTAGGCTGGTAACTAAATCATAACTGTAACTGTACGGTAATATTGGCAACCATTAACCATTACCATACTGAAACAACTGTATCTGTACGGTAATATTCCTTTACCGTACATGGCAACCATTACCAAACTGTAGCTGATTGAACAAACTACGGATATTATGAATCATAACAGCTTTTACGAGCTCGGATTTCAAAACATCTGTAGCAGCTATGATACCTACTCATAATGTTCTTGGATATGTTAATAGCTATTAATTATTTATAGTAAATCAGTCATAAATTTAACTGCTAAACTGTAGAATCTGGAGCTCCCCTTATAATTCTTGTTATGGTTACTAAAAAAACGCAGTTAATAATAATTAATATTAATCCTAGGGAGGGAATTGGGCAATTGGTTCCGAATTAGGAAGTTTTGCCAATTTAGCTTTAATATTAATAACATTTATTTACACTATAACAATGAATTATCTTTATGGTATCATGTAAATATTCTGTATTACAATCAATGCTATTGGTCTTCGATGACCAAACAATATAAGTGTGTCCAAGATAACAAAGGCCACTATGGGGTTGTAGTTAATAGTATAAGAGATACAAATTTGATTAAATGGGAAAAAAAGTTGAGTAATAATTAAAGGACTAACAACATGAGGGCTAGAAATCCTTGGTAGGATTTTTCATTTTTGAGTTATCTTACAAAATTTTCAACATAATGCTTCTGTTGTTGGTAGCAGACTGCTGCAACATTCTGAAAAGTTCAAAGAATTTTTAAGGACAAGCCAGCCAAACCTTTGCCTGTTCATACTACTAGCCATCATTAATAAGCATCCAAACTCAAATAATTTTCGAAACAAATATCATGAAACAGAGCATGCCCTGTTACATGAAACTTGTGTATGCAACAATTTTTGCTCTTCTGTTTCAGAAGCACCTGTCTGCATCATCTCATTTGAATACACGTGCTATGCATTAATGAAAAAAGTTTCCTGTTTCATGCAACGATTTTCACGAAATTTGTTTCTCCAGTGTGTAATCGACCTTAGAGTTTTGATCACGTTCCCATTTATTTAACCCCAAGTGGCAGGCCTCCTCATTCGTTTGACGCCGACCTGAGTTTTTGCTGGAGATTTAACTCTTCTTGTGTTGCTTGCATTGACAGTTCTCACCACATGACCATGAAAGTAGGACATGGAGAGGCTAAGTGTACATTTTGTCTTGAATGAAGTTCATATGTTTATTTGAAAACGCTTTGTAATAAGGCATTCTATTAATTCTGATATTGTCCAGGGCTACTAAGGTCGAAAATGAACAGAACAGTCCTGGCCTTATACCTGGAGTACTAAATGAAGTAAAAAGTTGTAATGTGACTTGTCTGAATTGTAATAGTGGGATATTATGCCCAAGTTGCAGGCAAAGCATCTTTCTACACATCATTTATCAGCTGCCCATGAAAAACCACCATTGTTTTTTAATCCTGATGTGACATATTTAGGGTGTAACAAAACAACACCGACAAAGTTCGGGGGGTTATAGAGGATTTTAAAACATACAAATTATGCATATAAACTTTTTCGTCTAAATCCCTTTTCACCAAGTTACACCCTCCTAAAAAATAGGGTTTACTATAACCAAAGAGTATATAATTATATGCTCTTTGCTATAACTTTTTAACTTACAAGAATTTTATTACAGAAAAAATATGTATTCAGAAACCTCATTTATTTAAAAACGTTTTTAGCTCTTTTAGTTTTCTTATCAAACTCATATTTTTGGTGTAAAAAATAAAATATTATGATGCACAGTACAGTTATTCAGCAAAATGCTTTACATCATCATGTATTACATTTCTTACATAAAATTATCAGCTTTAAGAAAGAGCTAAGAGCCAAAACAGTTTTTAAATAAATCAGTCTTTCTAATACATTTTTGTATAATAAAATTCATTAAAAAGTTTTAACAGCAACATTTATAAGAGTTACCAATTTCAATAATTGCAAAAGTTCGAGGGGAATCAGTCTTTTAAGTGTAAATATCAGACCCCACTGCAATTATAGCTTAAAAATAGGGGATTTCCAAGTAAGATCATAAATCTAATCAGAGCAGGCTATGAGGGCTATAAATGTCGGGTACTGCACAAGGAAATCTATCTACACCGTTTGAAGCTGTGACTGGAGTGAGACAGGGCTGCATTCTGTTCCCTCTACTTTTTCTAATTGTCATGGATAACATCCTAATAGAAGCGCTCAAAGGAAAAAAGCTGGGTAGCAATTAGAGCCTAACAGGAACATCGGAGGAATTGAAATATGATGACGATGTGTGCCTAATATCAAATAGGAAGCAACAAATGCAAACAAAACTAGATAGTCTCCAGAAAGAAACACGAAAAGCTGGCTTACGAATTAACAGAAAAAAGATGCTTAACATTAATGTAACAACCGTGAGTGACCTCTCAGTGGAGGGTGACCCAATAGAAGTGGTACGTGAATTTATATATCTGGGTAGTACAGTGTTGTGTGAAGGAGCGTCGGTAACAGATGTTGAACGAAGAATAAACAAAGCAAAGGGTGCTTTCTCGGAATTGGGAAGTGTTTGGCGGTCTAGCAACACCACTGTGTTAACAGAAGTAAAAATCTTGCAATGATGAACTCAGTGCTTCTCTACAGGTCAGAAACATGGACTACATTTACACGGTCCCCTAACACCGGTGTTACAACATCGGTTGTTGTTAACACCGGTGTAAATTGTAGTGTAAATGGGGTTTAATGCCGGTTTTACTAGAACCGGTTTACTAACGCTACACCACTTCGCCAAGAGGCGTGACGTTAGTAAGCGGGTGTAAAATGTACGTGTAAATGGATACTTTCGACTTAAACCCGTTTTGAAACAGGACTACCAACATAATTGTAAAGACGGTTGGTTGTTCTGAGTCGCAGTTGTCAACCACACCAACGTCACTTCGTTGAATTGTATCAGCTGTGTTATTAATCTTGTAGGTTATAGCGGTTATGTTTATAATTTTATAATAACAGACAGCATCTGACAGAGTTACAGATGGAAAATCTCGAAGCAGTTGGTCACACTGAGACGAGGTTTTAGATAACACCACGCTAACACCGACGTACACTTTAACGCCTGTACAACGCCCCTTGTGTAAACGCACGTTTTATACGAGTTTTAATAACAACGGTTTAAATAACACCAGCGTTAAATTACCGTGTAAATGTAGTCATGGTGCATCACCAACGCAATCAAAACGAAGCTGCAGTCATTCGTAAACAGGCCAGAAACAATTTCAAACATAGAGCTATGGAAAAGAACAGATTAACAAGATATAAACGTGGAAATAAGGAAGCGGAAATATGGCTACTTAAGACATACATTAAGAAAACCGCGTGGAGAGCCATGCCGGGCGGTGCTGGAATAGAATCCGCAAGGGAAAAGGAAGATAGGACTACCACGAACGACTTGGAGGAGAACTGTTGCAGATGAAAGTAGGAAGTCTATAGCACAGCTGAAGCCACTAGCGGAAGATAAGCAACAGTGGAAAGAATTTGTAACCACTCTATGTCTCCTCGGGGAATAATGGGAACTATTATTATTATTATTATTATTACCAATTTCAATCCCTTAAAGTCATCGGTAAAAATTAAAAAACATTTCATAAATAATTCTGCTATAGGTAGAACACACAGCTTGGTCTATAAGGGAAGGCAAGCTGCCGGCGTATGCCGATCGATAGTAAGTAGACATGAATCCGTAAAACACGTTTCTGCTATTCTTATCAATTGGTAGATACCAATATTTAATGTATTAACATGTTTTGATATTTAGTATTTTTAAATAAAATTACTCTCTGATATGTATCCTATGTTGTTGTTGAAGTTTTGACTTATATGAGGCTTTATAGTTAGATACTTATTAGGAAGTATCACAAACATATTAAATACAATGAGAGAAAAAACGTTACGTTTAAATTTAATGATGTGGTACAGTTAGCCGAACAGGCATTTACAAATACATTCCAAGATGACTGGGAAAGAAGGTATCAGAAAGTGATTGCTATTGAAGACGAATTGCTTGAGCATGAAACGTTTTTGGACATACATACTGAAGATTTAATCATAAATGTGGGAGAAGACAGTGACAGTGATTACCAATTTAGTTACTTAAGTAACAGCAATACTTAGTTAATTAACTTATACTTACATATACTTATTATTAGATTATACGTCCATTACTCAAATAATCAGCTGTATTATTAGATTATGCATACACGCTACTGGACTGCAAGTACACTTGCTTTAAAAACTTTCGCGTACACATTCAAAATCAAGTAACAACGATTTTGCAAAATTTTAGCTGTGTGAAAGGGTAATTTTGAGATTAGGTTAAAAATGACATTGACAGCATGTGCTCTGTCAGTCGAGGCATTTTGACTTCTCAAAAATTTAAATGTTAGAGTTGATTAATTACAACCCTGATTTAATACAGTGAAAAATAGGTGTACGCGAAAGTTTTGAAAGCAAGTATATTCAAACTGCATAAACACGTCTTCTGTGCACGTTAATACCATTTTCCAGTTTTCAGTAAAATGAAAAAAAGCCCAATTTATCTTTTCTATTTAGGAGGGTTTAACTTGGCAGGGAGGGATTAAATAGAAAAAGTTTATATGCAAACTATTTACGTCAACGTCCTTTATAAGCCTTTGAAGTTTGTCGGTGTTGTTCTGTAACACCCTGTATACTAAGCAGTAAGCTGGTCGGTTTCAAATTGTGTTTGCTTGTCTGACATGCATATGGGTACTTAATTATTCGATTGTGAAACAATATGATTAATTAGATTCTTAAAAAAAAGGCTTGGAAACATTTTAATGGTGAAGATATTGTATTTTTAGGTCTGGAGTTGATGGCTGATTGGTAATTATTATGGGTGTGTGATGCCCATGTAGATATTGATGACTTTACCTTTTGAGCCCTCTTAGTAGGCTTTGCTATTAAAGCATGTGGCTTTTCTTCAATAGCTTCTAACATTAAATAGGATTCTGTCCAATATCCAATTTTATGAAAATGTAGATTCTCTAAAAGATGCAATAATTTAAGAATGTAATACAATATTGGTATACAATTTGCAAATGTGAGAAGGGCAATTTTACGATAGATTCGGATATTGCTATTTAAGTGTAAAATGATTAATCAAATTTTAGTATTTTTTTAAGTGTAGTTATTTATTTCCCATTAATATTATTCACATTGTTTAGTTTTTCTTATTCTATAAAAAATTGTTGTAATATTTGGAAAAGAAAATATTGCATTAGATGCAGTTTTTAAAGCCAAGTATAATACCCGTTCACTATTTCGCTTTAAAATAATTAAAACCTATGTGGTGGGCTTTTACAGGGGAAGTTTCGTGTAAATTTCTGTAAGATTTTTTTCTTTACCGTTTTCTTTATATGCAAAGGAATATCAGATATTAGAGTTTGGTTGCTAGTCCTTATTTCTAGTACCTGTGGATTCTGGATTTCAGAGGGATAGTGAAAGACGATCACATGCACTTAATACTCAAAGTGGGCCCATTATGGTACCCCCATAGCAGCACTTTTGGCTTGGAGATGTGCGGTACGATTTGATATTTTGAAGTACCGGTACTTTGCCTTCCGATACTCCATATTTTGTACCAGTATTTCAATAAGCGATACAATACGATACGATATATTTTTGATAAGTATTGTCAGGACCGATCCAAGATTTTTGCCATCTGGGTTCCAATAACTCATCTTTAGTTCATTAATTTAATTTTTTAAAATTTTTAAAATAAAAATTACAACAATCTCATTGAGGTGGTTTGATATTCATATTTAGTGTTATATGGAAGTAAGAGCGAGATGGTCGAACATCGATAACTTTCAATAAGTAATTTTTAGCTTCTACAAACTGGAGAATAAAAATCAAAACAAAATGATTTTGTTGAGCCTAAATCTTCCCGTTTAACATGTGTACGTACTACACTTCGGGTTTCGGCTGGTACACCAAAATCGTAATTGATACATTCTAAGGAGAATGAATAATTCTGGTGGACTGGAGCTCTCATGTATCCCAACAAATTTTATCATAATGATTAAATATCCAATAAAACCTTCATTATTCAGCTTAAATATTTATAATATGCTACTTTATGCAATTGAAATGTTTATGAAACTAAACTTTGTCGGAAAATATGAATGCGTTTCAGTCATTATTTTCGTGTTACTTTTTAAGATTTTAGGCATTTATAAAAGTTAGAATGCTATTTAATAGACGTATTTCTATTTTCTAATACTGATTTTGTAATTATTTTTATTGATTTTTTTATTGTTACTGTCACTATTATTGCTACAGTTCTATATGCTGTACTAGGACTGGAAGGTTTGTATGAAGGAACCTACAAAATATCCTGGATTGAATGTGTACCGATAATATGCTCTTTGCCGATATTTCACTTTTGTATACGATACTGCCCCGAACCTATACTTTTAAATCGATACGATACGATACGATTATACCGGTACTTTGCGGTGTATCGAACATCCCTATTTTGGCTGCCTCATTAAAGCCACATGTAATAACTTGAGAGTAGAACAAGTGGATAATAGTAATTTATTATACAAGACGATCAAGTTAAATTTTATCCACGAGTGAATCGTTTAACGTCGAGACGAAGTCGAGATGTTAATGATTCAAGAGTGGATAGAAATAACTTTATCGTCGTGTATAATACAATATTTTTTTGTATAGCAAGAACTTTAACAATTTCAAAAGAAAATAATGACATTTCAAAATGTCAGTAGCTAGACTGGGTTGCTACGATAATACGAAGCTGTCATATTTAATTTAAACAAAAGTTAGAATGCTAATAAATTTTATCTACGACCACTACTAAAAGTAGGCCTTTTAGCGCTAGCTTGTTTCACTAAAAGTGACGTTTTATAGTTTACCGTGTTTAAAGAAATCAGCTGTTTACTTTTAGCACATGTGCTAAAAGTGAAGGGAGGTTCAAAACTACAATTTCGAACTGCAAGTGAAGTTTTAAAGCTATTCTAGTTGCTTCTTGCGTTACAGGTGAAGCGTTTTTGAAATAATTAAAGCGTTATGTAATGAATACAGTCATATGTGGAGTATAAATAATTAAATTTCGTACCTGTCCTTGACAGCACGGGCGTGGCCAAAACAATCGCCAGCCGCGTAGGCTATTATTCATTATGATGCAGCGTCGCAGATGCGAACCTTTCTTAAATCGATATTTATGGATTAATAACGGTAAAATTAAGGTCGTAGATAAAATATTGTATGCAACGCGTGCTAAAAGTCGTTTATGCGCGAGACATGTTATGAAACTCAGCCTTCGGCTTCGGTTCATAATTTTCATGTCTCGCGCATAAAAGTCGACTTTTAGCACTTGTTGCATAAATAGCTATAAGACACATTTTCGTTTAAAAGGTTCTGTTAAATTAAGATAATGAGATATCCATATGCAGTAATCTACATGTAATATGACTACATATATTTTAAAGATAAATGCGAAAAAATTACTTTCAACATCCAATCCAAACAAGCGACCTTAAAAGGTGGAGAAGTAAGCATATGGTGCTGCAAATAGTGGAGGTGAAAACAGCATTATTATCATTAAACGTTTATTATTGGTATACCATAATGCAAAATCTAATTGATAAAGTAGTGCGAATAAGTGAAAATTATGGCCTAACACTTAATACAAAAAAAACCAAAATAATGGTCGTCGCAAAAACTGCACGAGTACCAAGGATAACAATTGCAAATACCGCCTTAGAGAACGTACCACACTATAAATACCTCGGATGTATGCTTAACACTCAATGGAACAATACTCAAGAGATAAAGTCTCGCATCGAACAAGCCAGAAGCTCATTCCTTAAAATGAGAAAACTGTTAAGTAATCGACATTTAAGCATACAACTACGTCTGCGAATGGTTCGATGCTATGTTTTCCCGGTTCTGTTCTATGGAATGGAAAGCTGGACTCTTACTAAAAACATGTGTAACAAACTTGAGGCTTTTGAGATGTGGACATACAGGAGAGTCTTAAAAATATCTTGGACAGACAAAGTAACAAACAACGAAGTATTAAAGAGACTAAATAAAGATAAGGAAATTTGAAAAACTATCAAAATAAGAAAAATGGTATACCTTGGACATATTATGCGACATGACAGATACCGTATTCTGCAGCTTATTATACAAGGAAAGATACAAGGCAAGAGATCAGTCGGTAGAAGAAGAACTTCATGGCTCAGAAACTTAAGGGAGTGGTACGGAAAGAGCACCACGTCTTTATTTCGATCTGCGGTCTCCAAGGTTCAAGTAGCCCTTATGATAGCCAACCTCCGCTAGGAGAGGCAGCGAAAGAAGAAGAAGATTGGTATACC